>JABUQX010021529.1:90000-101998 GCA_015478945.1 Trachelipus rathkii
GTGGCCCACCTGGGCCAAGGGATGAACCCTTACATTGACGAGTCCATAGTGAGGGTCCGTCGCGACGGTCCATGAAGCCCTAGGGTGGATTTTCTGTCTGTGACGAGTTCTCACTAATTAATGGAACAAGGGGCGGTTAAGCTGGGCTTTCTTTTCGACTTTTAGTCACTATTCTTCTACTGCTTTTTCTTTTCCGATGCTTGACACGCACCTTACCCCCAGTCTTGGGGCAAAGAGAAAGATAAAGAATACATACTATTATATAATTATATAATATATATTAGTATATATAGTATAATATATATATATATATTATATATATATATAATATATATATATAATATATATATATACTAATAATATATAATATATATATATTATATAGTACTAGGTTATGGTTTTTTTTCCCCTCGACTTCCTTTTAACTTAGATTTAGCGTTTCTCCAACTTAGGGGTTTTAGCGTAACATTCCCCTATTAGGATAGTAAATTATAAATTTATATGGATTTGCTTCCACTTTTTAGTTGATCAATAGTATTTTTTTCTTCCTTTTTTGTAAATTTCGTGTGTGTGAGTGCGAGAGTGTTTTTAAACTTTCTGGATTATTCATATTTTAGATATTAGCTGTAAATAGGGGTTTAGAAGTTAAATTTTAGGTTTTAAAATTTAGTTTGGCGTACGAATAATTTTTCATAATTTTCCTTTAGTTTTGTGTCTGTTTGTTTCTGTGTGTGTGTGTGTTTTTTTTTTAGATTGGTGTGCAGTGTATGGATGAAAAGATTTGCCAGGCGCGAGCTTTCTGTTGACTTTACCAACATCAGTGGTTTGCACTCTAACTCTGCATCCTTGGAATACTACCTCTCTAACGCTTAACCCTAATTTTTTTGCTCTTGTCTGAGACACCCAGATGGCTAAGATCATCCTCTAACTCGCTTAATCTATCCAACTATCAACTTATTTTTATAATTTCGCCTGAAGGGTGTTAGTAATGTACCATGTACAAAAACACTCCTATAACACGTTCGAGAATCTCGAATACTAACTTCGATGTTCTGTGGCTTAAAATCTTTCTTCCTTCTACTACAATAATCTTGTGCTTCTGCTACTGTTCTCCTAACAGAACAGATTTTCATGCCTTTTTTGATTACCTTACCACTTCTCACGAAACTGTTATATCTTCTCATCCAAATACTGAGGTCCTCTATTAAGGCGATTTCAATGTACACAACACTGAATGGATGGATTCCTCTCATACTGATTTAGGTGGAGAGGAAGCATAATCATTCAGTATTCTCAACGATCTGGAGCAACTAATTAAAGAACCTACACACATTCGGATCGTCCCAACCAATTCTTGACACACTCTAACCTATGTTTCACCACTAGTCCTTCTTTCTATAAATTACCACCTTCGCTTCTATCGGTAAATCTGCCCACAACCTTATATCTCTTAATTTTAATATTTTCTCTCCCACATCTTCATCCTGCCCTATGCAGTTTTTCTGGCACTTTGATCGGGCCGATTGGGGGCTATTGCCTTGCTTCTACGCTAACTATAATTGGAGTGACTGCTTTGAATCTGAAGACGCTTCAGCTTCTGCCAAAAGCGGGAGCTGTAATCGTTGATGGGATGAGCAGGTTCATTCGTTCTTTTACTAAATCTTTTTCTCCTCAAAATCCATGGTTTGATCGTGCTTGTTCTTTGGCTTTCAGGCTAAAGACAGTGCGTATTGAGTGTGGAAAAATTCTCTTGATAATTTTCATTCAGCTAGAAATTGTTGCAGGGGTACTCTTCGACGAGCAAAGCGGACTTTCATTAAATGAAAGTGCACTGACCTCCCTTGTTCTCCTACTGACAAATCTTTCTGGCCTCTTGCCAAAAACATCTCTAACAACTTCTGTAAATCATCCTTTCCTCCTCTTATTCGCTCTGATGGTTCTGTTGCTAATACTCCAACTGAAAAGGCCAATCTCTTTGGCCTCCTATTTTCCTCTAACTCAACCCTGGACGATTCTGTCATTCCTCTTCCTCCTCCTCTCAGGTGTCCTATGCCTTACCTGTGATTACATTTGATCGGATGCATGGGCTCCTGAAATCTATAAACGTTAGGAAGGCGGGTGGCCCGGATGTCATTCCTCAACGAGTTTTGAGGGAGTGTGCTTCCGTGCTCACCCCGCAACTCGTTCAACTATATTCTGTATGCCTTAATACTATCACTTTCCCTCAGTGTTAGAAGCGCCATATGTCCAACCTATTCCGAAAAAAGGAAGCCGCTCTGTTCCTTCTAACTATCGCCCTATAGCTCTAACTTGTATTCCATCTAAGATCTTTGAAACAATTCTCAACTTTCACTTCTTAGACCATGTGGAATCTCATTCCCTTCTTTCCGATCGCCAGTACGGTTTTCGGCGCTCGAGGTCTACTGGCGATATACTTTCATATTTAACAGATTTATGGCTTTCCGCTCTTAGGAATTATGGGGAGACTTGCGTGGTGACGTTTGATATATCTAATGTATTTGACTGGGTATGGCACGCTCACTGCTCTCCAAGCTCCCCTTCTTTGGGTTTCCTCCTTCTCTTGCTTACTTATGTCTAGCTTTCTTTAAATAGCTCAATATCGGCTTTTGTTGACGGGGCGACTTCTTCTTTTTCTGTCAATAGTGGTGTTTCTCAGGGTTCTGTATTATCTCCTACTTTATTCCTGCTTTTCATTAATGATCTCACCTGCACATCTAACTCTATCCACTCATATGCCGATGACTCGACCCTTCATTCTTCAACTCATTTCAATTCTGCTCCCTCTTTTACTTCTAGAATTGCTTCGTCCTAATCTTTCCGATTCCATTCTCGCTGATCTGGATAGAATTCCGGGTGGGGTCGTCACCTTGTGAAATTCAATCTTTAAAAACCCAACTTTCTTACAAATCTCCCTCTCTAAAGACACCTAACTTTCCTATTTCTTTCGACGGTTCTCTCGTCTCTCCTGTTGACAATATAAACATCCTTGGCCTTAACATAAACAAAAAAATGTCTTGGAAACCTCACATCACAATGGTTGCTAGGGCGGCATCAAAGAAACTGGGAGTTCTGTTTAGACTGCGAGACTTTTTTCCACTTCTCAGTTAATCCATCTATACAAGGGTCTCATCCGCTCTTTTATGGAGTACTGCTCTCATTCTGGGGCGGGGTTCTGGTTCACCCGGCTTCTGATAGGTCGAATCAAAGGCCAAAAAGGCTTATAAACTTTCCTGTACTTTCTAGTTCACTTGACCCTCTATCCTTGCGGCGCAATGTTGGTGCTTTATCTCTTTTCTATAGGTACCATAGCGGCAAGTGCTCGAGGGAACTTACCACACGCGTACCACCACCTTTACGACGCCCTCGTAGCACAAGGAGTGCCGTGTCGGCACATGAGTTTTGTGTTGATATTAGTAACTCCAGACTAGTTCACTGCGCGTGCTTCCTTCTTTCCTGCCACCTCTGTTCTGTGGAATATTCCCTTCCATCTTCTGTGTTTCCTACTCTAATTTAATCTCCCTCACTTAAACCCGCGTCTATGCCCATCTGCGTAATTTGCGTTATATGAATTTTTTGAGGCGTTCAAACACCCCTCGCTTGAATAGGGTTTCTGCCCGTGAGCGCGGTGACAGCTGTAAAGAAATAGAAAAAATAAACACGGTTCTTCAAATAACGAATCATTAACAGCTAGCTGAAAACCCCAAAAGAAATGGCATCCCGAGGTGAACCACTTCTAGATGCATTTAAATAGCATAACCGAGGAGCTGCTCGCGTGACAAAAAAAATTAAAAAAAAAGATTCACAGAAATAGAAGCCGCCTTAATCAGCACCCCTGGCAACAGCACTGATAGTGACCGATGTTGGTTTTTCAGCAAATAAACCTTAAACTGAACATGAAGACTGGGGGGTGGATTTGAATATGTTAGAATTTTAACAAGTTCATGCTAAATTGCATTTTGACACCTCATTCACCTTCAAAGGAATCGCAACAAGGAACCCCATCGAAAAAAAATGAAGAGACAGTCATCAAGGAGCAAATAATTCAAATTTGCCATCTGTGAAAGAGGAGATGAGGCTCTACGAAAAACATAGAGATGCTGGCCTTACAGAAGAGAATCCTTTCATGTGATGGCATGAAAATGGCCAAGGTTTCCATTATATCAGTGCTTGCAAGCAAAAATTTATCAGCCCCTCCTTCATCAGTCGAAACAGAGTATTTTTAGCTTGTAGGTGGAAATTAAACACCCAAAAAGGAACAGGGGCTCTCGCCAGATAATAGTGAAAGCTTAATGTTTTTGCATTACTTTTGAGAATTTTGAATTATGAGTATTGAATGATATCTATCTTTATCTTAAGGAGTATATTATTATTATGCAAGTTTGAGTAATAGCGTTTTTATTTTGTCTTTTCAGCTTGTTAACTGAGGTCTCATTTTATCATTTTTTTTCTTTATATTATAGCTAGTTAAAAATCTTCTTGTAAATTGTAATCATGTTAACATATAAAAGTAGCTAAGCTTTGTTAATACTTATTGAAAATGAAAATGAAATATTTTTGACATAACATAAACATAAAAAAAGTTATTCAAAATTATATTGCATTTATTGCAACTTAAAGATACTATTTAATTTATAAAATAAATATACTTAGCCGCACAACGAAAATGAAATAAATGGACTAAGTTAATTGTTGTACAGCGGAATGAAATCCTGAGTGACCTAGCAGATAACACAATCGCTATCTTATTACTGTGTATTTCTTATATTAATTAAAAGTATCAGTATCGGCACCTAAAAAAAAAAAATAGGGTATCGGTATCCCAGGCACAAAAAAAATAGTATCGGTATCGGCATCGGCACCTAAAAAAATAGAGTAATCGGTATCGGCCTCTAGTTCTGGTAAAATATGGTACATCCCTACCTATAATACCTACCCATCAATAAAGTGCCTATATATATCATTATAAAAATATATATATATATATATACATACTAGATAATGTGGATATATAATATAAATAATATATAATATATATATATATATATATATATATAATATATATATATATATATAATATATATATTATAATATAAATAATAAATATATATATATATATAAATATATAATATATATATAATATATAATATATATATATATAATATATAATATATGATATATACCTATATATTTATAATATATATATATATATATATATTATATATATATTATATATATATATACTATATATATATATAATTATATATTATATATATATAATCACTATATATTATAATATATATATATTTTAATATAATAATATAAATAAAGAGAATAGATTAAAAATATATAATATATATATAAGTATAAATCACTATAAATAATAATATATAATAATAATATATATATATATATATATATATATATATCTCAGCACTACTTTTGAAGATCATCTCGTCACTCTGGAACAGGTTCTATCTGCACTAGAACGGAATGGCTACAAACTTAAACCCAACAAGACTAGTCTCTGTCGAACTGAGGCCATCATATTTCCAAAAAGGGGATTCTACCCTTACAGAAAAATATTTAGGGAGCGTTAGTTTTCAGTACCCACTACTGTGAAACAACTTCAACAATTCTTGGGAATGGTGAACTTCTATCACCGTCACATACCTAATTGCTCCCAGATCAGTAAACCGTTATCTTGCCAAACGGGGGGTAAAACTGTTAAGTGGACCTCAGAATGTCAACAGGCTTTTGAGAAGTTAAAAAAGTCTTTGGTAAAGTTTGTTAGGATTTCCCGATTATGACTCCACTGCATCACCGATGGAACTTCAGTCAACGCTTCCGACATGGCGACGGAGCGTGCTCTTCCCAGATACAAGCATGACGCAGACCAATAGTCTTTATATCATTATCTTCAACGGTGCCCAAGAGGGATTATGGATCTTAGATAACAAGACGTTAACAAAACTTTAAACGAATGGGCATTAAAATCTTGTAGACCTTTTTTGGCATGAGTCAAGTTCATACATTTTTACTGATCAAACCATGCCTCTGACCCTAAATACTTAACGAAAATAATGAGTCTAGTCGAATGGTCGACTAGCAACGCACCAATGGAGGAAGAGTTAAACAAATTTGATTTGAAATTTCGAATCACATGACAGGTAAAAGCCATTGTTATAAGCCCCGATGCTCTTCCCGAATTCACCAACAGATCTAAATGTCTGATTCTCCTCCGGATCCTGACTTTCCATACATCCTTCAGTAGATGTTATCCCTTGAAGTTGCGAGGAGGGTTCGGCGACTCTAACTAGCTCATCGAATTTCGAGCGCCACTTCATTTGTAATGAATTCAAAGGATGAACCTGGAGTAATCTTTAACAGCTGTTATAGAAAGAAGACCTTCACAAAAAATCCCTACCATATAAAGATAATCGGCTACAGAGCCAACACATACAAAGTTACGACTTTTACAGTTCCAGGCAGTTGCGCGTAAACATAATCCAGAATTATTCCGACCTCGCCTCAATTTGTCACCCATTTGAACCGGTATCACCAGGTATTAAGTCTATTACAATGACAAATCATCCAATGCTTCGATGCGATAACCCAACTATAAAGTCAACGGTTTGTAATAGTCTCAACCGTGTCTACGGTGGTGTTCATTATAACTATTTGATGCCCACTACAACAATTAGATACGTCATAGCACCTTTTATAAATAGAAACTGAATTAACAGATATCAGTACAGAATTTTTCAGCACATCTTCAAAGAAAACAGATTCCAACGATATTCACTTGTTCTATGTCGTAACTTCGCCTATCTCATACGTCCAAATCTCTCCTATTCTACACTTCCGCATCTCTGATAGTTCTGTGCTGAAAATCTATAGTGTGTAGTTTACGCTAGGCTATGCTACGTTAAAGTATTAGCCCTACTTGACTAGAATGCAATGGTGATGAATAAACATGCATTCATACTCATCTCATCTCTATTCACCCATATATTAGTATCAAAACAAATTCTTCATATACACTAAGTAGAATAACTTATACAAATCATCTCAGCTTAACTGAACACCAAAGACCTTAAATCTATCAAAAGAGTTTGTTGGCCGCTAGTTCAAAATTCAATTCATTCTTATATTACTTTATAATCAATAATATTTTTGGAAGTGTTAATCAATTTTTATTTAATCTCCCCATTAGGAATATTTCATCAATTCATCTTAATTTAATAATATATAATATTAGTACCTGAGATTACAGTGTTGAAAATTTGCCTTATAGCAATTCAACCAGATATTATTTTGCCAACAACTCATACGTTCTTCTTAAACTCAACTTTGTTTCATTGGCATACGACAGACACCTAAAAGTTGAGGATTATTTTGTTTTAAAATTAATTAAATAATATTTGTAAACATTAAATTAAAGTAAATATTTTATTTATAGCACAAAAAAAAAATTGAAAAGAATATTTTGAAATAAATATTAAAAAGAAAAGACTAATAATTATATATTTATAAAGACAACCATCTAGAAAATAATTAAGTGTTTATATTAAAAGATAAATAGACTATAGACAATAAATTATTAAGTAATTAAACATTATTAAACTACAAGGACTTTAAAGACATCCTACATAACAGAAAATTCTAACATACTGAGAAAGCCATATCAAAACTGACAATTAAAAAGCATATAGATAATGTAAAAATATCCTTTAACAATAAAATCAAAGCAATATATAAATTAAAATTAATAATTAAGCCTAAATTTAAATTAAAAGAAAATTAAAAATTAATTAATTAATCAAATAAAAAAAAAACAAGGAAAATAAAATAAATTATTTACATTTACAATAAATCAAATAAATTAGAACCACGATGTGTGTTCTGTTTTAAAGAAGATTATAAATAATAGAAATCGAAACGATAATTAATAATAATATTGATAGCACAAAACAGACCTACATCAAGTTAATAATTAGCATAAATGTTTTGTAAATGAAACAAGTTCATTTTGTTATAATAATTAACATTACACAGAAATTGCAGAATACAATAGAACAAGTAGTATTTTAAACCTCTTTACAAAGTAAATGTAACACATCATCTTAGATGAATGCGGCGCAAGCTGAGCTAGAATCTCCTTCGACCGCAGAGAAACTGTTAAGAGAAAGAATTTCAATGTCTCATGTCAGGTTAGAATTACAAGAAATAAACAGGAAACGCACTATCACTGAGTGTCCTTGGCCGAGTCAAAAATCACTCATGACATATCAGACGCGATCTTTAAATTCTCACAATTTGAGTCACTATACACCATAATAGCCTGGGCAGAAAAAGACAATTTCACAAAATGAAAAGAGATAAAGAAATACCGTGATTATGAACCAGCCTTAAATTGTTCACCGTTGAAGGGAACAAATTGTTGCTCACAATATATGGAAGAAAGAAAAAACAAATGAATGTCAAAAAGGAAATACAAGAAGCGTGAGAGTTTCATTTGTCATACCCCTAATGTAAAAGATATGTATGATTGAATTACAACAACAAGAATCACATCATACAAGCATCATCAAACTACGTTAAAAATTTTATCAAGACAATATACAAAGAGCTAAATGATACCATATCAGGTTAAGGGAATATAGAATGCATTACCTCCCATCCTATTCTAATTGAAGGGATTGTTAAAAAAACCCCTAAACGCCTAAGAGAAACTTAAGATCATCAGTTGACAAAAACAAAAGGAAAATGGTACGAGATGTCTCCAGAAGTTACATCGAAAAAATTGATTAGAGACCACAATAAACTGTATATCACCCAGTATCTCAGGTAGATAGTACTCTCCGGATTATCACCCAAACGCCCAAAATTAATGAATTAACACCTTATAGAAAAGTAAAAATAAACCACCTTTCCAAAACTAATATTCTTTTAATCTACTACATACCATACTATTACCCACACTACAAAAACAATAATAAATAATACTACATAAACTTTACATAATTTATACAAAATTACAAAAATAAAATGAAAATGAATATGTTTAAAATAAAATTAATTACTGAATTATCTACATAAATACAACAAAAGGTGGACTTTTATAAAATCCTCCAAATTTAAATGTTTGATACTACAGATTAATTATTACTTTGAAAAATCTTTCTGCTCCACACCCAAGATGGACTAAAAATGATAGGTTAAATTAAAGATAATTAAAAAGTATTGCGGGTAAGAAAGTAAAAGATTTAATGTGTATTACACCCCGACCACTCAAAAAAGTCATTAAAATAATATACATTAAGAAGACGATTTCTGTTGCCAATTTAGTTGAGAAGAAAGGAGAGTGGAACTTTAAGAGTTGTGCGGGAGTAGAAACACACACTCTTGCATATGCTACACCTTTATTCCCAATGAAAACCGGAATGATAATGATAGAAATTGTTATAATGAAAACAAAGAGAAAAAAAAATCTTATGAAATTATCAAGAAAAGTAAGAAAGCTAATAGTCTTGTTAAGAAATTATTATGTATCCCTTGTTCTCCCCCAACAAAATTGTAAACATTAAAATGTAAAATGGCCCAACAAACAGAAAAACGTAATACGGAAGATTCTTTTAATATATAGAAATTATTTTAAAACTAACAAACCGATAACATGGATGAATGTGGGAGAGTGCCTGTTAAAAGAAAAGGGGGGGTTCAATTTTAATGGGGAGGGATGAAAGGGAGACTGGGTCCCCATTCTTATAATGAGGGAATTATTACTATTAAGAGTAAAATCAATAAATTATTTTTTTTTTTTTAGTCTTTTTTTATAAGTAATAATTCATTTACTATAAGTCTTGTTTTCATTCCAGAGCTTGATGAAGATTTCAATAAAAAAATTTAAGTTAAAAAATGTTTAATATGATCAATATCATAATTTTAAAGCTATTAAACAAGCAGTAGGAATTACCATTATAGAAAGTATCTCGGAAGGAAATAAATAGATCTATCCAAAGAAAATAGTTACAAAAGAGACACTGTGAAGAGAGAAAATTTAAATAAAGAACCACCAAAGAACCCACCCTACAATTAATAGGCAATTTTGCGACACCTTATATCCTCAGAACACTATGATATAAAAGAAGTGAATGATGTGAGTTTGAGAAAAAATGAAATAATATAGAATTCAAGCAACCTTACAATGTTTCGAAAAATATTAGATTGAAAAGAAAATAAACTATTCAAATAAGAATGAAAGTTTGAAAGAGATATAAATGTTTTTACTTAATTGATCTTGCAAGGCATATACATTACATTAATACAATGTATATACAGTATATTTTATTATCCACCACAAAACCACAAAAAACCACACAAAAAACCAACCCACACCCCCAACAACAAAAACACACAAAAAAAAAACAAACAAAACCAACACCAAAAAAACAACACCACACCAAACCCAAACAAAAGCAAACACAAAAAAACAAAAAAAAAAAAAAAAAAAAAAAAAAAAAAAAAAAAAAAAAAAAAAAAAAAAAAAAAAAAAAAAAAAAAAAAAAAAAAAAAACCCACACAAAACAGGGTTTTTGTTCAGGATTTCTTCTTCCAGATTTTGTAACTCCCTTTAGAAAGGTGTTTGGTTGGAATATTAACAAGAAAAGATCAAAATGAAGTCGAAGAAACAAACATAACAACAACTATGATTTTGGGAAATACTGGCCAGATAATATTGCTCGTAAGAGAAGAATTAATGTACAATAATGCAATGTTCATACACAAAATGAAGTAGCAGATAATTGCAGAAAACGCTCAAAAGGCTCGAACGACCTATCTTAATTGAACCATTTGATCTAAATAGCCTGAAGCAATCACACGTACCCAATAATTTATTAGAACACTCTGCCGAGACAAGATCTCCGCTACTAAAAGGAAAGAGACAAGAGTTAAAGAGTAAAAAGGAACTTAATAGCATATACACCTTTTCACTCACTATCTCTCACTACTTCACTATACCTAACACCCAACCAATAACGTAATCCTAAATAACCACACATATCTCATATCTATCCAACTCTTTAATCTCCCACAATGCGGACAGCACGCAAACATGAGCAAGAAAGAAGATACGAAAAGTAGAAATAAGTTTTAAGAAGAGAGGATTTTAAGATGTTTAAGAAATCGTATTGAAGGGAATATACAGATTTTGCGATGAATCCAGAAACACGAAAATAGTTAGAGAACTTAAGATGAAGGCAATGACTAGGATGGAATCTGGAAAAATACATAATAGTTAAGAATAGGAACAACTGCCTAAGTAAATTCAATCTAAAACAAATAGCGGACTAGATAACTAAAAATAAAAAGTGTATATACAGTATATATATAAAAAATAAAAAACCCATATGTACTACCACCACGCTCGCCTGAATCGCTCAAAAGCCCTGAGAATATGGATTATTAAAAAAGATATTGCAACAAAATCACCTCAGAATAAAAGATTAAGGAGAAACTAAACAAAAAGGCGCATCAAGGAAGTCCAACAATTCCTAGATAACCGACAAGTTGGAAAAAAAGCCAGAAAGGCCAACATAAAACGTAAAGTACCAATCAAGAGAATTGTAGAATTTATTGTAGAGAGAGAAGGAACCCAAAACTGCAAGAGACAATAAGCGAGTAAGGAGCGAAACAAACTGTCAAGAAGCCCTAAGCCCACAACCCTACAAAATAATAACAATTCCCAATACAACATAACCTAAACTTATTCGTACAACACAATTTCCCCAAACTCTGCATCCCTAAACGCGAACCTGGACTCCCTCGCATTGTCCTTAAGCCAAACGTGCTATCAAATTGAGCCATAACGGGGCCCTATATAATTTAATAATAAAATACAAATAAAAATTCATCACATAAATACATAGCAATAAAACGCGCACATACACCATACACTACCAATCTCTCTCTTTTT
>JABUQX010021530.1:0-15000 GCA_015478945.1 Trachelipus rathkii
AATGTTCGTTGTGTTTCACTATACCTATTTTTTCGACGCCAAGAAGTTTGTCTTGAACTTGCATCGAAGAATACAAAATAACTCTAGTCCTAAATAGACTCACCCACAAACAGGTTCTTGGGACTTCTTACACACGACGTGCATATGCAGTTTACTCAACTGCCTTTAACGCGGTTGAGCTATTTGCTCCTATCAGCGTCATTCCAAGATAATGTCTTCTATCTATGTACCTTCATATATAGACTATCCTGATTAATAGGTGATCCTTGCTCAAGTGGTGTCTTCGTTGCTTCCGTATTTATCTATTCGACAGACTATCTCTTTGGGTGTTAATTTTCTGATAGATGCGTCGCTTACATCAAACGAGCAAATCCAGTCCAGCTCACAGTGAACTTAGAGAGTACAGTATTATTATCATCAGGTATCCCATTGGTTCTCACTTCTCTTCGAGATCGCTTTACCACTGGGTGTTGATCTGGGACTTACACGATACTCATGTTCTTAACTGCAGATACCAGTGTACTTTTTTAGCTCCTTAGAAGCTCTGTATAGACTTTAATTTCAATTTTTAAACAGCTATGACTTGCTCCCAAACACACATCCCAAGCATAACTCTCATGCGTTTCCTTCTTCAGTAAGAAATTTTTTTCTCAAAAAAAATAAAATCTAGCAGGAAATATAAAAAAAAAAAATAAATTTATCATTTTTTTCCTACTGTATTTACAATTTGGCACTATTCTGTTTGGATGATGCAAATAATTCTTGTTAAAAAATAAGGATAACATTTTTAAAAATATTTCTATTTGAACAATGGAAATTTAATTTATTTTAATTTGCTGTGCCAAAACGTCATTCAAATTTAAAAACAAAAAAACAAAAAACATATACCTACAAACTGATGGAGTGTTGATGGGTTCACCACTTGGACCTACATTTGCGGACTTCTGCAATGCTCTAATCTGGAAAACAACAAAATCATTAGTAAAACAAACAACTGTAACCACATATTTTACATAAGGTATATCGATAGCACTCTTACTCTCTTTAGGAACGTACATCAAGTACATAAATTCATGAACAGAAATCAAGAGTTGTCACGCTTGAATTTCACTTACGAAACTTGTATCAATAATAATATTAGCTTTTCAGATATCAACATCAACGTTAATTTTGATGGATCATTATCTACAGGTATACATGTCAAACCCACTGATAATGGTTTACATATGAGCTATATTTTCCATTCACCGACTTTTATTTAAGGAATCTATCGCTAAAGCTCTAATCTACCGAGCGTACATCTTTGATCAACTTGACAACTTTTGACGAAGAAATTAGCAGCATCAAAATTTTTTTTTTTTTAAATAATAATAAAAATATTTAAATATATTTCAGTCTTCTTCATTAGTCTTCGACCTCCTTTTATTATTTTTCTTCTTGGAAACCTTTTACTCTTCATCCATAATCATCAAAGAATTGGCATTAATAAACTGATTAGCAGAAGTTTCTTCTATCTCTTCGTCTTCTGCGTGCTTCTTCTTCATCTTCTTCTTCGTTATTACTCTTCTATAGGACATGCTGACTCCTTAATCTGGCCTTTCATTTTAATGAAAGATCTTTCTTCCTACTCCACTTACTGTAGTGTTCTTTTCCTTCTTCTGTCTCTGTATTCGATGACCCTTCCCAACTGTCGTTATCCCACATAACGATAATTATCAAATCGTCCCAACCGATCATAGATAATGCATCTGTTTCAGCTCCTCTTTTCAATGATTAAAAGAGTACCCTGTCATCATCCACATTAATTGAAAATTTAATTAATAAAGCTCTTGACATAATTATACAATAAAAAATTAAAAAATCAGAAAATTTCTACAAATTTCTTCTTCATAAAGCTCAACGCTATTAACTTTGGATAAGAAAGCAAAAACGTCTGCGGAACAATCTTGAACTTACACTTCAAAACTAAAGACGACATAATCTCACAGACGAACTTCGTAGTAAGTTGTTAGTCTCCATTAACCAATAAATAGTCCTCAATTCCTATCTCTCTCTCTTGAAACACTACTAAGAGGATCCCTTCGGCCAGAGCCCTACACCTCGCGCTGCGCACTATCCTACATTTGAAGCATACAGGTCTGGAATCACTTTAACAACATCCGATTACTTCTTGGGCCCCTACGCTCTATCGTCTTAACTAACTCGAGAGTCCCCAATAAAATCCTGAATGATGGTCAGAGACGTGCCGCGTACGTCTCCTACTCTATACAAAAAAGTGTACAGAACCGACATTTAACAACTTAACAACTTCTTAACGTGAGACTTGTGTCACTTGATCAACCCTCCTAAAAAAAAAAACATTATTTGATTTAACTTTATTTATGTAACCATATTTTCACTCCTACATAGCTTAAATAAATCTCACGATAATCATTACATTTGCAAGCATCACTCCTACTTCTTTCCGACCGGCTCAAACTACTACAATCATGTCTCAATAGACTATGTGATGTCGAAATTCTCGATCGCACATGAAGCCATGATCGTTAAAAAATATGTTGGCCTGACCGCTATTCTCTGTTGGCCACGAATCAGGACTTCAACAAGAAAAATCTGTGCCTGCTCTTTGTTGAGATTACAACTTGGAAATATTGCTTCCAAAAGTTAATCAGTTCGTAATGGATCTCGCTAGTAGGTAAATTATATGTGATATTGTGTCACAAGCGTTTCTACCTGAATCCCAAAGGGTGATCATATCGCGTCATATCTCTAACATCTAATATGTCGTATATCTCAGCTTAGCTTGAACTTTAATCTTGATCTGATCTACCATTTATCTCAATGATACATCACTTAATCTCCTTACTTTCATTATCCATAATGGATCTATTATGTTTCGAACTTGCTTGATATAAGTGGCATTTATTTATATTATTTTTTATTAATCTATTACATTCAGCGTTTTATACTTTAAAACAGTAGGTATTTCTATACATTTAGTCCATTTATCTATTATTATTATTATTGTTATTATTGTTGTCATTATTTTTCTTGGGTGTATTATTATTATTATTATTATTATTTATTCCATTCTCATGTCTTGATCCTACTCGTTATTAATTCATATTCATCTTAAACATACCATGCCGCACTCGATTCTATCTTCTGATGCTATCATATTATATTACACTAATCCTACGAATCTAATATGTTATCATCACTTATTAGATCAAACTCTTTATTGCTGTCTGCTCGTTCTCATTTTATAATCCGTATTCCTCATCAGGTGCTCTTATCAGACTCTCGCACTATGTAACATTATTGTTATTATATATTATATTTCTAGTTATTTATTATGTCCCTCGGATGCTTCCAGCATTTAATACAAGCTCGCAGTCGCATATTTCATTCATTAGATTCTATTCACCTATCTATCACTTATTCATTCCAAGATCAACTGACTTTATCAGCAGACTAATTCATTTTGCCTCTCATTCAATTTATTAGACTGTATTAGGTTATCTATTAATCATTTATTATATATATTATATTATTATGGAGAAGTGTTGTTCAATTTTTTTTTTGTTATCTTGGTTTTTATTTTTTTTTACTGTTATTGCTATTGTTATTTTTTTATTACTATTTTTTATTATTATTACTGGTCTTGTTATTATTGTTATTGTTATTTTTTATTGGAATTCATTAACATTATTATTGTTATTTATTATTAGTATTTTATTACTTTGTTATTGTCTATATTAATCAAATTGTACATTGTTCTATAAATTTATTATTATTATTATTATTATATTATTATTATTATTATTATTTTATTATTATTATTATATTATTATTATATATGTTATTGTTATTTGTTATTGGTTATTGTTTATTATTATTATTATTATTATATATTCATTATTATATTATCTATTATTATTATTATTCATTATTAATTATTATTATTATTACGATATATTGTGTCGGTGTTGTTTATGTCATTACTTGGTAATCCTCGTAAAAGAAACAAAAATTTTAAATTTTTTTTATGGCTCATTGTTATATAAGAAGAACATTCTTTTCCCATTTTTATACGTTATTATTATTATTTTAGTATTAACTACCTATTACTATTGTTACTATTATTATGTGTAATCTTACTATTATTATATATTACTATTACTATTATTATGATATATTATTTTACTTTATATATATATTATATATTAATATATATTATATATATATACTATATTACACGCCTATATATATATTATATATAAGTATATATATATTATAATTATTATATATATTAATATATATATAGTATATATATCATATAGTGGTGGCGTCGTGATGTCGTCGAGTTGTCGTCTGTGTCGAGCTAGTGTGTGTGTAGCTAGCGTTAACGTATCGCTGCTTTGTGTGTGTGTGTGATGTGTAGGTATTGATGTGTCGATCTCCTTATCCTCGCAATCTCAGGCTCCTGTGACTTCATCCACTCCATCCCACACCCGAGAATCAGCTAATAGCTGTCCTCGGCGGCCCGCTTTCGACGCAGACACTCGGACTGTGCTACTATCTTACGCACTCAGTAGATTACACTGAGTTACGCGCACGACATAATTCCGAGAGTCCTATGCAGTGGCACCCCAACTCGCTGCCGCACCACAGTGTTTCACATGTAATACGACCAATCGCCCCTGCGCTGGACTACGGCAATCCATGTATCCGGCGGAGTTTTTCGGTACTCAGTTCAATACGAATGATCAGAAGAGGGAGTCCACAACTGCGCCGAAAGAACCAAGTCGCTGTCAGCTCAGATGGCGCTCTACGACAGTCACATTCATCAGCACGCTCACTACCTGTACTTTGCGCATAGTACAACGCTGCTCTAATCCCCATGTCAACGATTGCTGCGTAGCCGAAAACATCTAAGATACCATACTCTACCTGGCGGCCAATGCCTACCTGGCTCTAAGCCGCTGCTATACCGCCTTCTCCTCTTCCGCCAAAGACCGGACACGAGCACTCTGACCAAGTTCGTAGTGTACAGCATCGCCCAACTTCATCTCGTGCGGGAGCGACGCCACAGTATCCCGTTATGTTCATGCGATGTACTATACGCAACCGTACATCACACCTCAGCTCAGACCATCACGATCGTAGCTATCTCAGTCTTTAACGCACGGCTCTGTGTGACTCTTGCAAGGCAGTAGCGCTATCCATAATACGCTTCTCTGCGGCGTGGACAGCCTATTACCACAACATTCTAGCGTTAATCGAAACGTTTAGCCGTCGATGCTATGTCATAGTGAGCACTCCGTGCGTAGGCGAGACCAACTCACCCGGTCCATTATCCACGTACAGACAAATCAACTGCCACTGCATACCACGCGTCATCATCCACTAGTGATTCATAGATTGACGACGGTCATCGCCAACTGGCGACGAGAAGAATTATAGATTATCACACGCGCCGGCAGCCATCACTAACGATTATTGCTCTACAACAGTAGCCCCACGAATAATGTCGCTGTATCTGTGTCGCCTCGACTCCTAATCATCAACAACCAGAACGGCCGTTGTGTTTGTGTGGTGTGTGTGTCGTGTGTGTGTTGTTGTGTGTGTGTGCGTGTGTGTGTGGTGTGTGTGTCTGTGTGTTGTGTCGTGTCTGTTGTGTGTGATTGTAGATACATTCGGGCGCTAACGACTGCTACATCCAGCCGTCCCAAGTCAGAAAATGCATGACCGTCCTAACGTTTCATGATATAAGATGCACACGTACAACAGACTGAACTGCCAGCATATTCTCAACAACCACCTATCCACCGCTCCCCATCCACATCGTCAGTCATGACAAGCATACGTCTCCCTCAATGATCTAGCATAACCGTATGCTAGACCAAGTTTGTTGTGGTAGTAATGATCGGTGGCTGTGTGTGTGTGTTGTGTATGTTGGTAAATTAATAGATCGAGATACGCATAGGGATGTTTTTCGTCCACAATCTCCAAGCACAGTGAATTTCCAAAAGATCTTACGCTCCACCTTCAACACCGCCGCACTGAGTGCAGGTGAGTCATGCTTACACTGGCCTCGAGTTCACCTATAAATAATTACTACCACGCATCCAGCTTGCCGACATGGTACTGTAGCAAGCAACATCAACACATTACACATACATCCACACATACATAGCAATACCACACTCCTCACACGACAGACACGCTTACTAACCACACAAAGGTCTGAAGTTGCAAATAAGCATATGCCTTGATTGACTATTCAAATTTTGTAAGAGATATTTACAGTACCGAAAAGAATTCGCCCAGTCCTGCTGGTTCTACAAGATATTGTGCAGTCTTTTTTATCGCTTCCATCTCAATAATATAGAAGGCTGCCCTAATCGTTCTCCGCACACGGACGCGAGTCCTCACCTGACACCACGCTTTGCGTTTGTCGATCACTGTGTGGACTTACCTTATCGCCCTATCTAACTGACCTGCTCGGAACGTCATCATCATTAATCATCATACAACCCACCCTTATTCTCTTTGCACCCACGTCTTGACCGTCGATAAATGACCTGGCGGAAAGGTGACAAGGATCGCACATTCGTACGCACGCAGCCATCGCACTCCGCGGACACAGAACAAGATGCAGAGTGTACGAAATGAACTGACAGTAGATGCAAGGTCGAAAAGGATAAGCAACCTACAATCTCCTCATACCCTACCCCCTTATATGCTTCATACCTCACTGTGCCAGTGCCTGCTGTCGCCACAGCACACGTCAAACTAGCTTGACAGCGAGTGCACACATTCCCCGTATTCAGAACCGCATCTTCACAAATATGACGCAAGAGCACCACTACAACCGCAAGTCACAACTTTCATCCGAATATACTAGTGATAACCGTCCATAACTGAATCTTTGACTAAACCCGATATAGGGGTTGGTCTCCCTGGTTCAGACAAATAATCAGCCGTCCTGGTCACACGCAAAGGCGTGCCCGCCAGATAGATGAAATAGATCGTCCTCAGTATACACTTACCACTTACTCCTTTTTCACACCAAAGACATCTCCCCCTCTTCGCTCTCGACCCCCCACTCCGTAAGCCTTTCCCTCCAATTCATTATCTTGCTTACCATGTCATTTCACGAGCCAGTCTGAGCATCCACTCTGCACGAAACCCTCAATATCACCATTCTTTCTTCCACTTCGCTCTTCTGACGTACGGCATGTCAACGCTCCACGAACTAGCGGCAGACACTCGTCTGCGCTCACATGTTGCTTTGCTGTGCTCTCGTTCATGAGTAGACCGAACTATTCCATAAGCTTTGCTGCCGCTAGTGATGCAACTACCATATTCACCTACTCTTTATTCGTCTTCCGTGGATCCACCATATCACTACGTTCGTGGCGTACTCTTGAACGTTCGAGTACAATTTCCGTAACTTGTCGCGCCGTCGAGCCGCAGCCGATATTTACCGCGTCGTTAAACTCGAATCACTTGCATCACGCAATCTCACGGCATGATCAACTCCAGGGCCTGAATCGTCATTTCCAGACTGTAGCTGCCTTCTAACAAATAGTAACTTCTGACAACCCGGGAACTAGCGGAATGCTCATCTCTAAGCACCCCGCACGGCGTGCAAGCACGGCGACCGAGACGGACCGCCACTACGTCATGCCACCGTATCTATCAGCATCTGTCGCTCCACCCGCCACCTGCCACTACTCGCCATGCGGCCCTGACACAACACAAGACTCGCCATACACAATCAATGCTCCTGCAGCACCACCTTGAGCATGTGCATGGCCAGTAGTGGTAGCAATCACGAATCGCACACTTCTGATCCGCAATGAGCCTTACTGCTCCGACTCAGTACTAACCAGGAGTGGCCGTCGGGTCTCCCCCGTTCTGACTCAACTCACAGTTGCCATGGAGATTTCGTCTGGTAAGCTCCTCAAGTAAGATCTCAACACAGATGGCGTCCTATCGACAACCTCAATACATACCTCGTCCACATGATCTGCGCGTTAGCACCGTGTGTGCTCGGGGCCCGCACGGCGTCATTAGTCCCTCGATTCGACGACAGACCTAGCTCGAGTCGCGGTGAAGCCACCATTCTAGCCTGCGTCCTTCGCACGCCGAACCCGCGATCGCCTACTGGACAACACATGCACGAATCAACGTGTGATATCCAACCCGCGTATTACAGTCCTGGTGGCGGACGACTGCACCGCCACGGCGAGCACCATCTCTCCCGTAGTACTCCTCCACCGCAGCGATACCCCTCAGCTGTGCATTCTATAGCGCGGCTTCAGGATACATTCTCACCGTCTGCCGAAAAGCCGACGCGTATTGCACAAGTCTAGAAGCTCCCATCACGCGCCGACTCCACTAGTATTGCCTGCTAGAAAGTCCACCCGATCACTAACCGATTGACAAAACAAGCCGTGAAGACGTACTTCGAAGTCTTCCCACCTCTGAAGATCGTGACTAACCACGATATCGGTCGTTTCTTATCGTGCCTCCTCACGAATCGGCTACATCAACATGCAACACACGAAAATGTGATGCATCCAGATGACAGCATGCGAGGTTTACTTCAACACTCCTCAGAGCTAGACAATATCGAACTTCGAATACTCGTGGTCTCATTCCTAAGATATGTTGCGTAATTCTGTCCTACTCGTAATTTGCCCCCCTATATTTAACCATTTTCACATACAGCGACACACAGTGCACTGATACGATCATCCTTTTACCTAAGCATATGAACTGTGCTGCCTCCCTAAAACACACTTTTCTCGTCTTTACTCACCAACCTCCCGTAGGCGCTTACAACTACAGGCACAGAGACGATGCCTATCAAGATTGCTATCCGTCCTTCTCTCAATCCCCCGGTTGCGAATACCATTGTTAACTTGAACGGTACATAGAGATCTCTCATACCTCTCTATTCCTAGCTTAACCATCAGTTACTCAGGCCCGTGCTGGCGCAGCCGTCCACTCAACTGATCTCTAACATCACTACTCATTAAACATCTACGGTAACACATATGGACCCTCATGTTAGGATGCTCCTAGCACACTGCACACCCCCGCCGAACGAGCCACAAATCTGCTCAAGTGCCCTCTATGTTTGATCAATCCATACCCCTGCCTACAGGATTCTAATTTGCAGCCACTCCACCCTTTTACCACATTAATCATTACAACGTTGTAACAACTCACTTACTACTCTTGCCATCATCCGTTCCGTCTTTTTTTCATTCCAAACCCGACACTTATTATCCTGAATTATTTAAATCATCCAACTACAGATGTTCCTCAGTTGCTTCAAACGCGCATTCTCAACCCACCGCCAGGCTTCACCTTGTTCACTCCCAATACCAATTAATCCTCTCAGAAACGTAGCCGTAGTCCGAAACAGACCCTGAATACATCGGTACGCTCTACTGTCCGTTCACCTCTCCCACACGCGTATCCAAGTAACCCATTAAACCTTAATGGTCATCTCTCCGTAGTTCGTGCTAAGAGAATTTACCTTTATCATAAACCCCAGTACCAGGTCATATACAATCGCGTCACTATCTAACAACACGTCCGAAATTCGCAACTAATCCCAGTTTATCTACCACATTCTCCTCAATTAATCTTCTCCTTTCAGATATCGCCACACAAAACCACAATTCATTCGCACCAACCATTGCATGTACTAACAATAAGGTAGGCCATAGGCGCAGACTCTTCACCTGTTTCTTCCACCATCTCCCTTATCATGGTTTCTAACGACCTTCCTCCACTCCTGACCATACTAGGGCCCCAGAGCTGGCGTACATTCTACTGCTTCATTAAACGCTCCTCCTCTACATATCACAAACACCACCACTATCATTGGAATAACCGTATGAACGTATAACTCGCGCCCAGAAGACGTAGCTCCACGCGGAGAGTGCCCGTTACGAGGCTAAGCTGCTATTCGCTCGAATGTAGCTCTCGACCGGGACGGACATCCCAATGACACACATCGCGTGCACCGCAATACGGCGTACTGGTCCTCTGTGATAATATCCTAAGCCATACCAAATCACTTCCTCAACCTCAGATATTCACGCTTCATCACGCATCGGATCGCCACTGGTGCTTCATCATGTGGCAGTGTCAACCTATCAGATCATAACTACTTTGATCCATGTCTTAGCTTTATCGACGTTTTCAGAACAATGAGGCCTACCTTAATGACCTAACGCCTCATGATATACTCATATCAATAAGCACTACCCCGTCCGCCGCACCTGCCCCCTTGACGCCTTTCTCGCTATTATCCCTACCGACCTCGTCACATCGTCTACACTGACGCCCACCCTGCTACGCGCTATGTGTGCACACACAACAGTCTGCGTCTCAGTGATTCCATTGCAACCATATCATTACCTAACAAGTTTTATATTGCCAGACTTGATTTCATACCTCCGGTATGTACATCTACACATGCAAATCATATCTGCGCACTTTGCCTCGTGAAAGTAGCTCCGAACTCTATCACCTTCTCACTCAGGTTTTCTTTGCAAATCACTCACTCGCCGTTATCAATGATAATAAGACTCTGACTGGATCCACACCATCCTGTTGCCCTACTCTGCTAACACGCACCCGTATGTCGTCTATTCACCAATCAGCACCTCAGTCACTCGACCGCACTCTTTCGACAAAAATCCCGCACTCAGCCAGCTCGCAGCCGGAGAAGTCTGACGGCATATCTTTCCCGACTTCGCTTCTGCCAACAGTTTTCTAATAAGAAAACGTCTAACTATCCGCCCCATATATTCCTCTGTCGTTGAGGTACATGTCTCACCCTTCTACACTCCCACTTCCACATGACCCTGGTACAAGGAGTCCGCCGTCAACTACTATCTGAAGCCTTACGCCTGGTACTATTAGCATTCCGCCTTGCCCAATCACACCACAGGAACACTACCTCAGCACCTTTCACTTCCCTCAACGACCGTAAACGCTTTGTTTACACACACTCTTTCCAAGCTACTTCAATCCCAAATCTCGCCATCACGGAGAGCAGCTTTACGTGCATTCTACACGGCACTGTTCCTTGATTTCATGCTATCATCCACCTCAGTAGTTCCCTGTCTATATTTTCATCTATCCCACCCCCACCACTCGCAGATCGCACCGACACCGCCTATTTAACCCACATCGCCGTTTCCTTCAGACTTCATTTACTCACTCTACTCCACTATTTACCCTCCGGCCCATTCAACTTGTAATGAACTTTGATCCATATTCCCCAATAGCAATATACCATATTCCTTCTTAGCACTCCATAAAAATCCGCATACCATCATTCACTCTAATACCGTTCTCATCTGATAATAGACCCCTGCCACCTATGATATGCAATTATTCGAAAACGTATCTGTTTCCCAACTCTCCTCACATCCATTTAATCAGTTACGAAAGCAACCATCCGTTATTCATTATCCTCTTGTACTTATCTTGCCTCCATCATATTACAACTCTGATCACGATAGCCCTACTACTAATCGTACTGCTCATACATCTCGGTGACCCCCGAAGCCTCCGCTCGTCAAGGTCCACAACTTCAGTACTGCAGACGTAAACGACGACGCTGTCCAGTCCCACAGTCAATCCAACGAACACAGCCCCCAAACCACCAGTTCACAATCTGACGAATAGCGCATCCGGCGCGCATGCCCGATGGGAACATCTTCCTCGATGTCATCGTAGGCGACTCACCTTACGTATTGGTCTAATCCACATCCACCCGACAGGACCAGTTTACGACCCGGAAAGCGGATCCTACTGTACAGCCACGGGTAAGCTTACCAGTTGCTCCACATGAACCCACCGCAGCGCAGGGTCCAAGCACCAATAACACATGGTCTCAGACTCCATCGTTCAGACCCACCTCCATACTGCTCTGCACGCGATACCGGTCATGCAGCTACGACGATCGCCAATCCCCCTCCAGTCGACACGTCTAATATCTCTACTATAAATAGATAATATAATATATCATATTAATATATATAATATATATAATATATATAATAATATATATTATATGATATAGTTCGATAAACTATAGTAAACGTAACGTCGCTATACTATATCAACTAATCACCTGATCTATTATTAGATATATTATTAGACAGCACGGTGGATGCATTAACCCTGACATCGGCAGCACCCTTGTCTAGCTGACGATTAATTTACGCTATGCATACGTTCAACTTCGCTTTCTGACTTTAGTTATACTTGTAATCACTATTTTTAAAGAGTATTTCTACCACTGATCAAATGTTCCTAAGAAAGACTGCAAAGTTGCTGAGACCCGTGGCAAGAGATGCGACTGGAGATCTCATGCTTAGGTCCCAACAATCCGAGACTTACTATCTGATGATACATCACACCGCGCATCTGACGTCTTATACCATACTCTCCTCCCGCGTACTTCCTACTGACCACACTAATCAATCAGTAGTAACGGGCTCTACCTTATCGTATGACCTCAGCCCACATATCCATCTAGTATACTAATTCACTATATATATATACCTGCTACATGATATCTAATACTTCGTCTACGGTAAATTATAACGTACATAGTGCTATATATCCATTCTAATGGCAACCGGCGTAAGTACATAAATGATAATAAATGTATAATGTACTTAACGGATAATGTATCCGAACCGGACTAGATAATGCCACTACTACAGTATATACTATATAATATAGGTAATATATACTATATATATACATATATATACTCTATAAATATATAAATATATAATATATCATGTAATATAAGTACTATATTATATATTATATACTTATATCACCAATATATATATACTTATTACTCGACGGATCATATATATATGTCCGTAGTATCTATATATTATTATCTAGGCTTCACATCTTCTAAGTACTGATGAGGTAACCACCTAGTTCTATGCTAGTATACCTTATCTCTAAACACATATATACTAGATGTATATTAATGATCCATGGTATATATATTATAGTGTCGTAACCATATACTTATATTATATACTCATATGATTAGTTCGATATACCAGGTAGCCTAGCATACCCTAGTATACACACTTATATATATAATATATATATATATATATATATATATATACTATATATTATATATATATATATATATGTATATTATTATATATATATATATATAAGCGAGGTATATATATATATACCACTACTAGTGATACTAACTATATATCTATAATACTACCTTATATACATAACTATCACTTACACAAAATCACTTTGTTTAATATGTATTTTAGGTTTTAGTTCGTAGTCATATAATATACTCGTATAAAGCATAGCCGTATAGTACTATATATATATAGACTGTGATATATAAATATCATTAATATTATACTATACTTAGATAATATATATATATAATATATATATTTATATACTACATATTATAATATGACTATAATATATACTCACATATAGTTACCTACTTATATCACTACCCTATCTATCTATCCGATATTTTCTTAGTAGCTACATATATTATATTATATCTCATACTATATTTGATATATATATATATATTATGTCAACTAGTACTAATACTTAACTAATATATCCTGAACCATACTATATGATATATAGTATATAATATACTACTTATATATATAACATCCAATTAAATACGACATCCCGAGGCTAGTATACACCTATAAAGATATACCTACTCAGTATAACGTTAATATATCTATATATAACTATACCGTCAAGTAGTTTGCGTGGTGTTATAATTATAACCTTCATAACTCGTTAATATAATTACTCCCATACAGGTACTTTCCATATGATTCATATATACGCCATATGTATATCATATACTTAATATAGTGAATATATATATATATATATTATATATTCACCTAATCTATTCTAGCTCACTATAGATAGTATAGATAATTTTTAAAGAAAATAATTTCAATATACATAGCCGACACTCTAGAGTGTAATCACCATATGTATACCGCTATACTATTATCATAGTTAAGAGCTATAGACCTACCCTCATAATAAGGTTGAATGATACTACTATTACGTACTATACTAATTACCTACTCATGACTATAGCTAATATATATATAGTAGCTATTATAGTATAACTACATAAGTATTATTATTCATAATTGAAATTTTGAAATTTTTTTCTGGGATTTTTTTATACTCACAAGTTTCACGACAAATCTGTCATCGAAAAAATTTGTGTTGAACCTAAAATACTTTGATGCATTTTGCTTTATTATTAATTTTTATTTTTTTTATCCCTTTTTTTAAGTTTTCCGTTGTATTTTTTTTTTCTCCAATATTCGCACCTTACTGGCGTTGGTTTTTATAGTTTTTACCGAAAGGAGGATGAAAAAATTTACTATATTTACAAGTTGCTATATTTACAAGATTCAACGTTGCCAGATGTAAATCCCGCTGACTCTTAAGATTGATTTTCTAGAATTTTCTTTTTCTAATAATAGAATTACGGGCCACCGCATTACTAGACCAACTGAAACATTTTCATATATGATTCATTGTTCGTCTACAACTATAACAGGGGTCTCCAAACAAAACCCCGCCGGTCAAAACCGGCCCGCAAGGACCACCAATCCGGCCGGAGTAGAATCATAGAATGCACTGGCTTTATCTTTAAGACATTTTAATTAAATTAAACACTCACAATTAAACAATTGTATTTTCACTAAGAAACTATAGTCACAAAACACAATAGTCGCACTTTATTTCGCTTTTCAGATCACACTTGTCGACCCTAATTCAAACTTTGGTATGACGACCTACCTAGCTCTTGGCCCTTGGGACTTTGTGGAGGGCCACACTTACTCCTCCACTTAGTCCCTAGGTCTTGGCCCTTGGGACTTAGTGAAG
>JABUQX010021530.1:17500-30000 GCA_015478945.1 Trachelipus rathkii
ACAACAGTAGTAAGCAGTACGAGATAGAGAGTGCAACATTGCAAATGTTGCATAGCAACATTTGCAATGTTGCATAGCAACATTTTATTATTATTTATTATATTATTATATATTATTATTATTAATTATTATTATTATTATTATTACTGTATCATAATTGTTCACTTAAGTAATTGACTTCATATAGGCTGATATATATATATATATATATATATATATATATATATATTAATATACTATATCTAATTATATATATATATTCTCTATATATATATACTATATATATATATATATATAATATATATAATATATATATATATATATATATATATATATATATATATATATATTATTATTCACCATAGGTACTAAGACGAGTGATGCTGGAAGAGGCTGAGTGGTTGCCTTTAACCGCCCTGGTGTGACATTTCAAGCTAAAAGAAGAAAGAAAGAAATAGCTTCATATGAGCTTCTTTCGGAGATCATCAATCCCAAGCTGGTTATTATTACCTCTTATGTAGTTCGTTCTGTGCTGTGGATTTCCCTGCCTGTCAGTAGGTGTATTTCCTCAATTTATGTCTAGTTGAGGGTCATATAAGCCTCTAGTGTTGAAATTAAAAATACAGTTTAAAAACAATTGGAAAATTGTAAGAATAAAAAATCATCGTAAAAGTACTCATATGCCTTATCTGTGGACGAATAAAAAAAAGAAATCGAAATTTAATATGAATGTCCCACTTTTATTTTTTGAATCAATGATCATTCGTGAAAGTTAAGTAATTTTCCTCCGATAACTTGATACAATAAAATATCAATGCCAAGTATCTGCTGCAAATCGAGAAAAGTTATAAATCAACCCAGACTGAAATATTTATAAAAATATTTATAAATAAATATTTATAAAAATAACAAAGAAAATGAGAATGGAAAAATTGATAATTTTCAATATGAAGCCAAAAATTAATCCCGAAAAGAGGACTGGCCGAGTACCGGAGTTTTTCGTACCGCACACTACAGAATCGTACCGGTGCATTCGGCGAACCCTACTTGAAACCATGGTTATAAGTTGATGCATGTTATATTTGCACTCAATTGCAATATATATATATATATATATTATATATATAATATATATATTAATATATATATATATACTATATATAGATTATATAATTATATATATATATATATATGAAATATATATATATATATATATATACTATAGTATATATATATAGGCAAAAGTTTACTTTCTGACCAGAACTCAATGGTCAATAGTTAGTCAATCATGCATTTTTACTTTTCTTTGTTTTATTAAATAGAAAATATTTTTATATTTTTAAAAAAATTATTTCACCAGCACTCACGGGGTCGGGGTACGGGGGGCCTCACCCCCTGTAGATTAACCTTGTTACCATGCCATTTACGTTAATAAATTAAAAAATATATTTTAATTTTTTCATGCTCCACTGACTACAGAGCGGGACTCACGGCGACTCGAGTTCACTTGATCCAAAAAATGTAGTTCGCGTCAGAAAGTAAAACATTTTGCCCATATTGCCATAACTATAGACTTAATATATATAAATATCTATACTATATTATATATATACACTTACTTCTTACTTCCTCATACATCTATCAGTATATATATATTCATATATCTATATATATAAATATATAGACTACAAATAATATATACATATACTGATTATTACACTGGCGGAATCCTGGCGAAAATCGTTTGATATGCGGAAGACGGTCAGGTAGCATACATAATGACAGCTAGTACAATAGTGTAGTAGACTATTATCTGTATATATAAAAACATTAAGACAATAAAAATAATTAAAATAAATACAATATGGTTATTTAGAGTTCTCTAACGAATCCAACAAAACTCAACAAATCTAAACCTAACTTAACCTAACCTAACTTAGCCTTCACCTACACCTAACCTAGCCTACACACCTTGCGGTGGGCTGAACGAGCGAAAATTTTTTTGATGTCTTGTCGAACCATTTTACCTGTCGACTCCATTTTGGGCTAGTCCCAAGATGATATCCTACCTTATTAATAAACCACAATATTCCACCGTGATATACTGATACTTTATCACTATATCATATACATATTTACTCTCATAAATTATAAGTACTATACCTATACTATTATAGCTATATCTATAGGTATGATCTATATATATATATTAACTATATACCTTATAAATAACTTATATTAATATATACTATATATAGCTATGATAAAAATAGTCGTCAGCCTCCGAACCGAGGCCAGCGGAATGTGAACCAAAAAAACCAGTTTATATATCAAACGCTACAAGGAAAATATAAAAAAACAATGTTATCTAATCAATTTTCTCATGTTTTATAAAAACAAAATAAATAAATTAAAATAACAACCTAAACGCTTTTTGAATAAATTTAAAATTGTTACATAACATGATGAAAAAGCTGTATGATGATGCAATGAGCCTTTTTTGCTGAACGACATTAACGAACGGCAGCTTCGGAGTACCGAGTGAAATGCCGGCCGGTCAAACTTCTCGCCTCAAATGTTTGACTTTTTTTTTATTTAATAATGTAATACCCATCACCGTAGCGTACAAACTTAAAGAATGGACAGAATCGGGGTCTTTCTCGGCCTACCGGGGATGACGGGGGGGGACTTCGTCCCCCCCTTCTGTCCTCTCGGTCTGGCTCGACCCTCCTAAATACAAGGATATATAAAGTAACGGAAATAAAACTACATTTTCTCCAACCAGCTCTGCGGTAATAATAAAAGAGTACTAATATTGACTCGGTATGGATTCAAGGTCAATCACAGCGTACGCTGCCAGATCCTTAAGAAAAATACGATGTGATGAAAAGAGTATTGAGATTGAGTAGAGTATGCGCGATATAACGAACAGACTTTGAAAGCGGTTTTGATTTAGATTCCTAAGTATAAACACTATAGTAGAGTTTATAGTTTATTATCGTAGATGTCAAACTATAATTATTATATATTAATTATTAGTAATATCTCATATCATAATAACCTCATATTATACTAATATATCTAAATAAATATATATATATATAGCTTGTATATAGATCTCATATACTTTATAATAACTATATCTATCACTATATAGCTGTAATTGAAATACAAAGCTTACCTGCAATTTGATATGCAGTAGTGAATTACCGTAGCGATTCTTCACTTAAATATAATTTCTGCTTTGTTTTTCCCAAGAAACTTCTGTACCACAGTCCACACATCATCATGGAATGTCGAACCAATTTTTAAGTCATTTAGCAAAGCGTTTTCAGTTGACAACAGTAATAGTGAATGAAGATTGTCCTCGAGATGACTGATAATACGATTTTACCCTCCTCAATGCGTAATTCACTATTTTAATTATATAATGTTATAACTTAAAGAATTTTAAGGATCATATCTGTTATCTGCCTTCACATCCATAGAACATATTTCATAAAAATCAAATAAAATTGTGTAGTCAAATTTAAACTATAGTAATAAAAGAGCTTCACACCTTTAAAAATATTAGCGAAGAGTGTTCATCAGACCAAAAAAAGATCCACATCCCTTTTTCATCAAAGCCAGAAGAAGCCTACTGGAAATTTTAGTTTTACATTTATGAGTACACAGATAATATTAATACACTATGATGAGTATATGTATTCGCGTTTATATTTTGATTTTTAAGGTTTGATGCAAAAATACTCATGCATCAAGGAATAAGGTCGAAAATCTTAATTTAAGATTTATATATTGAAATCCACATGGGAATGAAAGGGATAAAGAAAGACTCCGAAATGCGTTTCCCCTTCATTCATTTGTGCTTCTGTTAAGTTTCGCAAGCTTTATGGTATTTTCGGCACGAAGATTTCATGCGTGAGTGCCTGCTTATTACTATAAACCAGGGCTGCGGAGTCGGAGTTGGAGTCGTGGAGTCGTGCAATTTCCCGGAGTTCGGAGTCGCGAAGTGCGAAAACACTGCTGCAGTGAGTCGAAGAAATCGAGAGAATCGAAGGATTCCTTTGTGTTAAGTGGATCGGGAGTCGGAGTCGAAGATTCCTGTGTAAAGTGGTCGAGTCGGTAGTCGGAGTCCGAAGCGAGAAATTTGAGAGAATTTATTATATTATTTATATTATATATATATATATTATTAGTATTATTATTATTATATTATATATTATACTATTATTAATATTATATATTATATTAATTATATTATTATAAAATTGATTTTATTCCAACGTTCTAAATATTTATTTTGTTCATAATTTAATTTCCTTAAAATAATCAACTTGAAAAAAATATACTAGAATAGAAGAAGCGTAATATTTACTAGATTCTCCGACGCGTTACCGATCTCTATAGCGATGAACATCTTCAAGAGGAGATTATTTCTGTAAGAACGAGAAATTGAAATCCTTAAATTGATTAGTAATAAATAAATCATATGATAGTTGAGGTCTGAACTGAAATATACACTATAAATCTATGTTAATATGTCTGGTTGCGGTGTTGCAATGTAGAAGGCTCCGAACAATTTGTAAGTTCTGGAAACGAATCAACGAATCCGTATACAATGGTGAAGTGTTTAGAAAATAAACCTGACTAATATTTGAATGACCATTGCGCTATTGAAAATGTTCAATAGAATTGCTGGGACTGAAGTAAAAAGGTTATACAAGCCCATTCCCGACAATCTATTCTTCCCGTGTTACCAATATACTGGTTCGACGTAACATCTAACTCAGAGACAAGTTAAATTGGGTAACATTCAACGTGATGTTGTCGGGCATAAAGCAGCCTTTGTGCTAAAGAAATGGCAGTGGTTTGACTGTATGGTATCGCGTCCGACTTTTAATTTTGAGTGTCTTTAGTTTGAGGTGCAATTCAAAATATTACAAGGCAACTTCTTCCTATTCGACAAATAGCATGAAGTTTTTGAAGAAAAATTTATCCCAATTTTCCTTCTTATTATTTTTACTTTCTTATTATATAAATTTGTAAGGGTTTTATTAATAAATTTTCCAATTTATATTGTGGATGATCACTGTTAATTTGTATTTTTAACTTAATGCTGCAATTCTTCATTCAAAAGTTTCCAAAGTGTAACATAAGGTATTGTATGGCTATTCTGTAAACGTGCTAAAAAATTTACGACACCCTAATCTTCTGTAAATAGTCGGAAAGATAGGATCCATTAGTCATATACAACCATTTATCAGTGGTTTTAAGACAATCATGCCTGTAGGATATGAGCGCAGAATAACATTGATTTGAATGTAAAAAACAAGATAGCATTATTAACCTAATTTCGATGTGAAATTTTCAGCAATGACAAACTCTTGAATTTTATTGGATGGAACTGATGTAAATCTATGTTTGTAAAAAAGTGAGGGGTGTCGTCGACATAACACCTTAATGTAAAATATCCAAGGTTAAAGTGTTTGTTCACGAAAGGATTATGTTTTCCAACGATGAACATATAGAAATCAGCAAATGTAGGTCCAAGTGGTGAACCCTATCGCACTTTCCACAGTTTTGTAACGATATATGTTCTTTAAATTTAACGGGTGAGTAAACAACACAACAATAAAAAGGTTCTCATAGTGTCGATATATTCGGGGGCGGGGTAGGTTTATTGAGTGATACACTTCGTTAATTATATGTCAATTCGTATCCAAGAATCGGTACATTATGAACAATAAGATTCCATCAATGAGGCGATATATATATATGGCTCAAGTTTAAGTTTGATAATTTACATAAATGATTCATTATTTGAATTTAACTATGAAAGAGTTATTAAAATATTGGTAGATCATACTGTGTTCAGATATTGGCCCACCAATTTCGTGTGTAATCCGTTCTGCACATACTATATTGACAAAGGTCTTAGAGTGACAAATTTTCTGAGTTTTATCTAATAGTTGGGAGCCCTTGCATATAACTGGACTCAAAAAATGCATAAACGCGGACTGTATAATATATATTACACAATAATATTGCAGATTATAATTTTATCAAATAATTATAGTATCTATATAGATATATATATTATATCATATAATATATACATATGAAATAAATGAACAAAATAATTTTTAAATCATAGATATATATATATTAATTATATATATAATACAGTATTATATATAATATATATATAAATATATATATATATATAAAATATATATAGATATTATATAAATATAGTATATAATATATAAACTATTATTAATAATATATAAACATATTAATATATATATATATAACATTATTAACATATATATACCGCAATATGTACGTTGGATTATGTACCGCATATGTATTTTAAAAACTATTAATGCTTACAGTAAAACGGAATACTACATTGCTGATAGCGGTCGAATGCTGTCCTGGAAAATGTGAAAAAAAAAAAATATATAGAACAATAACTTAATATATATATATAGATATAATATAATATAGATTATTTATATATTACTATATATTATATATATAATAATATACTATATATATATATAGTATATATATATATAATATAGTATATATATATAGTATCTCAAAAAAGCTACAGTAGCTTACGGCGAAAAAGGAATCACATTTTGGAAAATCCTGTAATATTTCACATAATAAAATGTAAAAAAAAAAAAAAAAAAATTATATGTAATCTTATATCTTATATATCATTATCATTTTCGTTAATACATAAATTAGACTGTTGCTATAATTTGCTTTTTTTTTTTTTACTAAAGAATAATCCCAAGGATACGGTAAACCGCACCGATGGCAATCGGGTCCTACCTCCGGCCTCCCGGGAACTAACGGTGTACTAAATTCCTTACCTCCGGGGAGGGTCTCCGGAACTCCCGCCTTTGGTATTCCTGGTGTCGAGCGGGGTCCTCGCCCTCTCCCTAACGGGTAACGAAAAATGTTCCCACCTCCCATGTCCCCGTCGGCTCGAGCCCCCTACATGTGCCGATAATAAAAGCAAAATAATTAATAGAAAGTCTATTTATTTAGTCGAGAAACCAATAAAAGGTCTCTAAATAAGCCTTCTAATTATTATTATATAATTATAACAAAATTTTTTTATTTATTTTTTACATTTTCTTAATGTGAAATTTTACACGAGGAAATTCCCAAAAAAGTGTATTCTTTTCAACTGTGCTATTGATACGTTTTGAGATTTTTTTTTTTTTTTTTTTTTTTACATTTCCAGGACCAGCTTTGGACCAGCACTCCAGCAATGTATTCGTTTTTAACTGTAGCATTAATAGTTTATAAGATACATATGACGGCTAATCGAATACCAAACCAACAATAATTTATTTTTATATATAATAATAGATATATATATATATAATACATATAAATATAATAATATATATATAAGTATTATATATAATTATTATACATATATATATATATATATATATTATATATATATATAATGAAATTATATAATTATAATATATAATATAATATATATATATATACTCCTAAATTTTAAAATCCAGTTCTTTTAATTTGTCAAGAATTCTTTTGTTTTTTATTTCAAAGGCGATTCTTTTAATGCTAAATTACTATATTATTAATATTATTATATTATTATTATTATTTATATTATATAATTATGATTAATTATTAGTTATTAATTATATTGTTAATCTGAAAGTATTAAACGTTAATTTATAATGGCTGTTTTATAATAAAAATAAAAATAACTTGCATTAAATTAACGTTTATACCGATTGTTTCGAAAGCTGACGAAGTAGTATTTCTGTATGCACCTGTGGTGCGCCTTGTGCAATCTTTATGTCTTTACGTGTATTTACCACGTATACGCTTGGAGATTAGAATAATTGAAAAGTGGTATGTTTATTTCTCAAAAGCAAGCAGCAAAACAAAAATTGTGAAGTTACAAAAAATGTATACTTTACATCTGTAAGCACTTAACCCTGACTCATGGTCGAAATTTGATATTTTGACTAACTGGTGTCGGAGTGTCTAGAGTCGGATCGACAAGATTTTTGTTTACAGTGAGTCGAGTCGGCAGTCGGAGTCGAAAACTTTTCGTTAAGTGGGTCGGAGTCGGAGTCGGAGTCGGAGTCGAATTTTTGTTTAAGTGGAGTCGGAGTCGGATCGAGGAGTCAGAAAAATACCAATATTTGAATTTAGGCGTCGGAGTCGGAAGTCGGACATCGAAAATTTAAAATTTTACGACTCCGCACCCTGCTATAAAACTCTCAGAAAGCAGGCGTTTCGAGTTAACCTCAGCACATCATATTGACCAGTCGGAAAGTTTATAACGTGGCTGCTCACAGATGTGCAAATTAAATATAAACATTGAATTTATGTTATAGGATCAAACGTACTAGAAAAAAGAAGAATTGTTGACTATCTTCATATCTCAACATGAACAACACAACTGACACATCAAAATTTTATTTTTTATTTTTTCCTAAGCATGCGCTCGCATGCTAACAAGCAATAAAGATTTGCCCCCTGATATATATAATATATATAAAGTATCATACACTAGATAATACATATTAAATTATATACTATAATATAATATATATATATATATATTATATATTATATATATATAGTATATATAACGAATAATATAAACTATATAAATCTATATATTATTTTGGTGAAACTAAAGAAGTACCCGCATGATATCTCGAAAAACTAAGATAGGTACAAAGGAAAACTGATAACACATATGGAATCAGCGTATAAATTTGTATGGAAAATGAAAAACAAAAAATTTAACTTTTTTTTTTAATTTTTTTTTTTATACTCCAAAACTAAGATAGTACATAGATAAACTAATAACATATTAAACAGCCTGTAAATTTGTATAAAAAAATGGAAAAAAATTTTTTTTTTTTTAACTAAAGAAAACCCCAGGGTAAACCGCAAAGATCCAAAGAGTCGGGGTCTCTCGTTGCCCCCGGGGAAGCGACGGGGGACTCGTCCCCCCTTTGTTCCACGTCGGCTCGAGCCCCCTAAAAAAAATTCATATGCTGATTCCAAATATGTATTGGTATGACAAAAAAATTTTTTTGCTTTTTCTTAATCATTCACATATTTGCCAAATACAAATAACTTTTATTATCTCCTTCTACTATCGTAGTTTGGAGATATCTAAAAAAATAAAAAAAAAAAATAAAAAATGTTTTATTCATTATACACAGTCATACGCAGATTCCATATATGTTATCAGTTTCTTGTACCTACTTAGTTTTTTGAGAAATGATCACGTAACTTCTTCTATAGTTGGCCTAATATATATTATAAATTATATATATATAATAGTATAATATAGTTATATATATATATTATATTAATATAATATAATATATATAGTAGTATACTAATATATATATTAATATATTATCATATATAATCATATAATAATAATATATAAATTATTATTAATTATAATATATATATATACTAGACTACTATAAATATATATATAATATCGTATAATAATATATATATATATATCATAATAGTATATATATATATATATAATAATATATATAATATATATAAACTAATATATATTATATATAACATATATATTATATTATATTATATAGATATCTCAGTAAACTATAAACGATACAACTTTATAGTCATTTAATTTCAAAACCTATGAAGTCAAATTGATCGAGGCCAAAGAAATACCACATAAATTCTCGGTATTTGGAACCCAGTAAGAAGCACTAAAATATAGGCACAAAACATAACTATCTAAAGAAATTTTAAATTAATCCACTAAAGCTAAAGAGAAAATTTTTCCACGTAATAAACAGATGGTATGATCTTTCCCCGTGCTCTAAATCTCTCGATAATATTTTAAATTGCTATATAATATATATATATATAATAATATATATAATATATATATATATATTATATATATCATATATATATAAGTATAGTAGTATATATATATATATATATATTATATATATATATAATATAATAAAATATATATATATATATATGCATAATATATATTAATATTAAATATATAATATATGTATATTATATATTATATTTATATTATAATTATTATATTAATATAATAGTATATATATATATGTATAATATATATAATAAAATATATATATATATTATAAATATATAATAAATTAATATATAATATAATATTATATATATTATATTATATATCTTCGATATTATATAATATATAATATTATAATATATAAATATAATATATATAATACTACTAATATATAATATAATCTATATATATCTATAATATTAAATAATATTCAGTATATAATAATATATTACTATATAATATACTATATTTAATTACTTCTTACTTCCTCTCCCAGGAAGGATTTTTCATTCTCAGTCGCGCGAAGGTCTTCCTCCAGACATCTCTTCCTGACGCACTCCTCTTCATCAAGCATTTCATTGTCCCTGTAAGCGGGCATCTTTAAAGAATCCTCCACACGTATCGGTCTACCATCTCGTCTTCTTCCCTCCGGTGTCCCATTCCCATCTTTTTTTTCGGCATTCTATTCAGGACTGCATCCTTTCGAGATGTCCCCACCAATCTCAGTCTCCCAACATCCCATCCAGATAATCTTCCTTCACTCCTAATGCAGGTTTTCCTGGTTAATTCGCTTCCTTATTCGCCTGTCCTCTTCTGCTTTCTTCCCAGTCATTGCTTTATCTCATACCGTCCATTTTCTTTTCGTGCCGTTTGATATTCCTACTTCTTCCCCCTTCTCGAGTAGTGCTCACGTTCAGTTCATACAGTAATCGTCGGCAGTCAATTATGACTTCCAGATAGATCACCACCTCTTTTAACCTCCATTTCACATACATTTCGTCTTCATCCAATGGTCAGTGCTCTCATTAGCTGGTCCGATATTTTCTCCATTCTTCCATAATACTCTCGCTCTCTACATCCTCTCCCTCCCCTTTAAAGACCATCCACCTAAATATATTCGCTGGATAGACCACCGCCTTTACCCCCCCTCGCTCCTCTCCCGCCCTACCCTCATCATTTCCTCATGCCTTCTGTTCCTCCCCGTAACTCATTATATATCTCTGTCCTTAATGTACATTTTATCGTTCATCCCCTGCCGTCCATGCAACTCTCTCTCCACAAACAACCCACTCACCACACGCCCCGCATATCTTACTCCTCCTCCTCACACTACCCAACTCTATGCGTCCAGTCCGCATAGCGCCATTATATATCCATCCTCAAAAAATCCCTATCCCTCCTCTCAACTTTACTTAGTTACCTGAACCGTCTCTATGCCCCCACGGCAAAATTTATAAAATGACAATATAGCCTGCATCAAATATACACTACGCGCCCACCCCTGTGAACTCCTGTGCTACTCAAAACCATATATTCATTTTCAACTCCAATTCTGTGTTACACTACTACATTTTTCGTAACAACTCATATGCTTCTCAGCTACCACTCACTCCATAATTTTTTTCCATGACTCTCGATAGTCTCTCCCTTGGTACAGAATCAAAAGCCTTTTGCAGATCAGATAAACGTAACATAAAAACTCTTGCCGTATTCTAACATCTTCTCCATAACCATCCTTAGTGTAGAACAGAAGATCCGGTCGTTCCTCTTCCTTTTCTATAACCGTGCGCTTCCTTCCCCAGTCTTTGGTTTCTCCAATCCACTCTCACTTCTCTCTCATATTTATTTCGTAGATTTTTTGCTCAGTTTGTCCATCAAATGAAATCCTCTTAGTGTCACAGGTGCTTCGGATTCTCCTAGCCTTTGTATATTAGTATAAAGCTTTCCCTCCATCTATCCGGCACTTTTCCCTCTCTCCAACAAATATAGCAAGGTTATAAACTCTCGTGTCCTTCAATCCCTCCTCCCTCAACAGCAACCTATCTGCATCTCTCCTGGCACTTTGCCCTTCTTCTATGCTGTTTATAGCCTCCTCATATTCTCCTATCTCCTCTCCTCTCCTCTCTTCTCCTCCTCCGCTTCCCCCCCCTGTTCGCCCACGCTTTCTCTTGTGCTCCGTATCTACGTTTAACAAGTCCCATAGTTCCCGTTCAATTCTTTTCATTCCTTTTCTTTGCCCGAGTTTTAACAGTAGTCTCTCCATTCTATCCTTTATTTCTGATTATCTTGCAATTCTTATGCTTCGCATCCTTAAATCAGCTTCTCCTTCCCCTCATTACCATCTTCGTTAATTCGATCAGCTATCGTCTCTCGTTCCTCCTTCTCGCACTCTCCTGATTTCTTTCCTGCTGGTCATTCTTTGCTGTGTTACATCTTCATTCTGTCGATCTCTCCCTTCCTTCTCTCAATTCCATTTTTCTCACATTTTCTCGCATTTCTTTCTGAATTGCATCTTTCACTTCTTCGGTCCAATCAGGCTGTTTCTTTTCTAGTCCTCCTCACC
>JABUQX010021530.1:35000-40246 GCA_015478945.1 Trachelipus rathkii
ATTTAAATTTAATATTTCTTTTGTTTTGATATTAATAAAGTTTTATATATATCTATAAAAATATTAAATATATAATTTCCCTCCCTCATCTCTCTCTCTCTCTCTCTCTCTATATATATATATATTATATATATATATATTATATATATCATATAATATAATCATTATAATATATGATATATATATATAATATATATAATAATAATATATATATATAATAAAATATATATATACGTATAATAATATATAATAGATATATATATCATAACTATATATATATATATATATAATATATATTATATATATATAATAGATATATATATATATATAATATATATAATATTAAAATATAAATATATTATATTATATAATATAAATATATAATAAATATATATATATAATATTGAATATATATAATATATATATAATAAATATATAATATATATAAAATATTAGATATTAGTTTCAAAATGTCCCTGAGTGGTTTGAAACCCTACCCTTTGGATTTATGCCAAGAGTGTTACCCTTAATCACGATGCACCTAACGATTGGTAACACTTCTGCATAGCATCCAAAAAGGTACGGGTTTCCAAAACAAACTCAAGGACGTGAAAAATACAAAATTAAAAGGCACGATTTCGGTCCAATTACTATAAATAATATATATATATATATATAAAATAGATATAATATATTATATATATATATATAATATATATATATATATATAGATATATATATATATATAATATAAAATAATATATATAATTATAATTATAATTATTGAGATAGGAGTTATCAATATCGAAAATATAAGTGAAATTTTGATAACGAGTAGGAATACAAACTGAAGATGATTAGGCTAAAATTCTCAAATTATTCCAGGATCAAACTGAAGATTGATTATAAGAAAGGTTTCCTCTTCATGCATTAATAAAAAAAGGACATTAATACTTAGCCTCGACAATCAAGCAAGCTGAAACATTTTCTTCTAAGTAAATATTGTACAATAAATCGCCGGAATATTCTATCCCAAGAAGAACAAATAAATTTTCAACTTTAATATATATATATAAATATATATATATATATTATAATATATATAATATATATATTATATTAATATATATATATAATATATATTATATATAATATATATATAATATATTATAATATATATATAATATATAGATATATTACTATATATAGTAATATAATTTATCCCAGCGGAATCAAAAATTTTTTTTGGGGTGAGATTAAGAATATATATATATAATATATATAATATAGATATATAATATAATATATATATATATATATATATATATATAATATAATATATAATATATATATATAATATATAAAATATATATATAATAGGAATATAATATAATATATATATATATATGTAATATATATAAAATATATATATAAATATAAAATATATAATATATATATAATATAATAATATATAATATATATATATATAATAATCCATATATAATAAATATATAATAAAAAATATATATGATATATATAATATAATAATAATATAATAAGTATATAATATAATATATAATTATATATATATAATATAACATCTATAAAAAGTATATAATAATATATATAATTATATATCCTTATTTTGAAATACGGAATAAAATAATCTATCACTGATAGCAATTTCAAATTCAAAATTTAAATCAATGATATTCCTAAGGATAAAAAATATTCTCTTGCTCCTTCACAGAAAAATTAATGATATCTTCTCCGTTATGGTGGTAGCTAAGGAACACTCATTAAAGGCAGTTCTGTGGTTTTCTTCTACTGCATGAATGTAGAAGTTGTCTGAACCGTTTTTGGAGAAGAGAAACAAACTTCTGGAGTGACGTTGTGAGATAGATCTAACTAAAATCCTAACATCTCGGTGTGATTGCGTGGATCAAAATTATTAAAATTAGTAAAAATTTTCAATACTAAGATGTGTATTGGATTCGTTCTTCTCACGAATTTTTTCCCCAGGTTGAGCAAAAACCATACAAGAAAGGTATTACAACTCATGCTTTTTATCTCTTCATTTACTTGGTCAGATATTATGGTTAGATAAGTCAGAAGTTTTGTTGTAAACGCTAAAGTCCTGAAATTTTTTATTGATGTTGGGAGGCGAAAATCTTCCAAAACAAGCAACAATTTCCAGTACGATTAAGAAGAGTTGGTGTCACGTAATGTGGAACTGTTTATACTTAATAGACTTAATGTAACTGTAACGTGCATAGTACTTAATGAAAGACTGAAGGAAAACAAAGTTGAGTAATAATAAGGTTAAGGAGATACTTCTCTCATGTTAGAGATCCACAAGAATCAAGATTTTAATAAGGTTCAATAATCTTATCATTCACATCCCTTTAAAATCTCAAACAATTCTCTAAAAACTTTCTTTAAATAGTAGACATTCCATCTAAATTCCACCTATGTTTCGCAAAATTTGTGATAGTTTTGTTCAAAACTGTTTCTCTTCGAAAATCTTTCCTATTTCCTATTTCCGTTGTCCGCCTGGGTGAAGCTCTATCAGCGCCAAAGTTGTGCCAATATATATATTAGGATATATATATAGTAATATATATATATAATATATATATAATATAATATATATATAATATATATATATAAGAAGTATATATATATTATATTATATTATTAATATATATATAGTTAATATATATATACAGAAATATATATAGATATTATTATATATATAAATAATATATATATCTATAAATATATATATATAATAGTATATAATATATATATCAATAAATAATTAGATATATATATATATATAATATATATATAGTTAGTTGGTTAGTTCATCAGTTAGTTACGTTAGCTTAGTTAGTTAGTTAAGTTAGTTGTTAGTTAGTTTAGTCTATTAGTAGTTGGTGTCACTTGAACCTATCTATGCCATGGAATTGGGGAGCATTTACCCTACCGCAATTGGTTTTTTGGTCAAGAAATTGTGTTTTCCTGAATTTTCTTAACCAAAGTGGATATAATTGCAAAGGTTACTAGCTTTGAAGCAGGCCTCTGCTTCGGCCACACCCATTGGAAATTCAGCCATGACCCGGCAAGTGGTTTCGCAATCAAATGAGTGCCGTACATTTATGCTAAATGAGCATTAGAGAAGAGATGAGAGATGAGAGAGAGAGAGAGAGATAGAGAGAGAGAGAGAGAGAGAAGAGAGAGAGAGAGAGAGAGAGAGAGAGAGAGAGGAGAGGAGAGAGGGAGAGAGAGATATATATATACATAGATTTATATATATATATATATAATATATATATATATATATTAGATAGTATATATATTATTTATAATATACTATTTATATATATGATGTATTATATATAATATTATATATATAATTTATATATATATATATAATGTAAATATATATATAAACTTCCTTTTATGTTTATTCTGCAGTTCTCGTTATAGAGCAACACTGATAAATGGGTGTGAAAGAGAAATGAAAGCCATTATTCTCTAGATATTTTACGACAAACTTATAATACTCGAGATGTTTTTTAAAATAGGATACATTCCTTCTCTCAATTGAAAGATCGTTTTGTATTATTTCTCAATTGCGGGAAATTTGGTTCGAATGTCTTTCTCTTTTAGTTCAATTTTTAAAATTGAAATCTTTTGAAAAGGAGGATCAAGGCTTTAATGAACAGTGACTCTTCTCTCTCTCTCTCTCTCTCTCTCTCTCGCTCTCTCTCCTTCTCCCCTTCTCCTCTTTCTCTCCTCTCTCTCTCTCTCTCTCCTCCCTTCTCGTCTCTCTCTCTCTCTCTCTCTTCGGGAGTGAATGATTATATTAGGTATAATTATTTTTAATAGTTATTTGTAACTTTTTTTATTTATTTAAAGTTATTTTTAGTAAGTTATTTTTATAGAATTATATTCAATGATATATTCTTTGAAGAATTTCTGTCTCTCTCTCGTCTCTCTTCCCTCCGGCTCTCTTTCTCTATAATATATATAATATATAATATATATAATATATTATATATATAAAATAGTATATAAATATATATATTAATATATATATATTATATATAATATAATTATAATTAACTATATATATATTATATAATATATATATATATATTAATATATTATATATATATTATAATAAATATATATATAATATATATATATAATATATGTAATATAATATATTATATAAGTGTGGTGTTTATGTATGCTGTGCGGTGCGGCTGCGTCGTTGAGTAGGTATCGTCGCGCAAACGTGCTGCGAATAAGCAAAACAGACCGTGAATCGTGAATGACACAACGCTGTCACGTCCTGGAGACTTCTCGCATTTCCATTAATTGTCTTTCCAGTTTCCAACTGAGAAAAGAGATTCACGATATTGTGTTGGTGCGGCGTCGAGTGTGTGTCGTGTTCTCTAGAGAGAGAGAAACGCCGTTGTTTTTTAGATGACTCTCGTCGGTTCGTCCCAAAACCAGCAACACAAGACTATACACTACGTAAGATCGAAAATATGTTAGGGTCCTTTTTTAAAAGTACGGATAAGAACAGTTTGACTTGAACAATATGTTACGGACGTGAATTTAAGTGCTATTGTGCTTTGCCAAACTATAAAATGGTATAAATCAGGATTTAATAGTTGAGTTAATTAGTATATATATATATAATATATATATATATATCTATTATATATATATATAATATATATAATATAGTAAATAATTTAATAGTATATATAAATATAAAGTATGATAGTATAATATATATATATACATATATATATAATATAATGTTAATTATATATATATAATATATACTATATATATAAGATAAATAATAATATATATATATATATATATATATATATATAATATTATATTAGTATATATATAATAATATATATATTATATATATATATAATATATTATTATATATAATTATATAATTAATATAATAAATGAAATTGGCGGAAATATGACACTTTTTTTCCTTTCATGTCTGTATATGCGGAACTCCCAATACTGTTCCTCACTACCTAATACAAATATGTGTAGTTGTTCGTGCTTTCCCCAAAAACCGTAAGAACCCAAAAAACCTTAAATTTCTTATTGGCGGAAGGGAGCCTTCCAATAGGTCCAATATCTGAGCATGATCCAGTGATTAAACTTGGAAGTTGTATGGTTATTTATAAAATTAA
>JABUQX010021531.1:15000-17500 GCA_015478945.1 Trachelipus rathkii
CCCGGAAAAGAACACCCAGTGCCTTCAACCTTCAAAACTCTCACCAGCAACTACGTATCACAATGCCCGACAACAAGGAATTGGACGCGCTGCTTTAGTTCAAAGGATAAATTAACACTCTCTTACCAGACTCCTTTAAAAAAAAAAAAAAAAAATCCAAATCAGAAAATTCCAAGAAAAAGACTACGACAAACTTCAAACAAACATTATCGATATGGATTTCTTTTATTATGTTCAATTAATTTTGGACTATGGTCTGAAACTTATTTTGAATTCCACTACGAAACTTCAGGCTCCTTTTCGAATTCTAAATGGTTCAGTGCCGTTTCCCATTTTTAATATATCCTGTACTTATAAAAGAAAAATTTACAATCGCAAAAAAAACGAATACTCTTCAAAATTGGTATCATTCAACTTTCTAAATCTCTCCTGGTCGTCACCTCTTCATCTCATTCATAAAATGCTCCAATTGAATGACTCCATGTAGTGATTGTAGAACCTTAAATTCTATACCAAACCAGAATCGCAAGTTCTTTTTCAAGATCTGCATAAGTATCTCTCATCCAAGTGTCAAAGCTGCTCTTTGAAATGAAGACGCACAATTTTGGCCCAATAAGGATCAAGATATTCACGTATGGACCTATTCTTCTCACAAATGTGAAAATTTTACGATTTATTGTCCAATAACATTTTTCAAACAAACTTGAGTGCAATATATTTAATTTTATGTATAATATTTTGTATTTTCAGCATTCAAATATCTGTATGTATGCTTATATCTCCGGATATAATCAGATATGCTTATATTTGAATGTTCCTTTCATTTTATGCATAACATTTTGAATTTTGTATACCATTTTGTATTTTGTAATCTCGCGTATTCAAATATTTGTATGTATGCTTAGATCTTAAGATGTAATCAGATATGCTTATATTTGAATATATTATGCATTTCATGTATAACATTGTTTTTCATTCAAATGTTTGCATGTATGCTTATATCTAAAATATATAATCAAATATGCATATATTTGAATGATTATTCTTTATTTTATATTATATTTTTATTATATTATACTTTTACACTCCGTTCATAGCATGGGAAGTAGGGAAGTAATGTAGCATCCCAAAGTATAACTATTCGTAAAAATTAAAATTTGAATTGATGTTCGTACTATGCCAAGATGCGTAAGCAAAATTGTTGACCATAAGTACGAACAAATTATATATAAAGACTTCCCCCTGCTAAGTTGAGCATTCTCTCTTCACTACTCTACTCTAGTCTCTCATTCAGACTCACTTCTCATTTGCTTCTAAGATCTTTCAAAACTCAAGAAAACGCAACTCTCAAAAAGGGGTAAAACTCCCCGGCAAACCCACAAGACTGAAGAATCTCGATTAACGAAAAAAATTCAAGAAGACGCTTTAGCAAGTGTGGTGAACGCGGGAAAAGGACGAGACTGTTTCTCGAAGCTTACGAAGAAAAGAGAATCTCAACAAAGGGGTAACTTATCTATTAAGTCTTATTTTTGTTTGAAATAAATTTGAATGATTTTTTTGCATGTCATGTTATTTTTATAAATTATTTTATCTTATACTCATATTTGAAAGAAACTATATCTTACCATAACTTTTAAAATGCTGTATAATCTTTACTCTTTCTCGTATCACCCCCACCTTACACTCAAGTCCTTCCCATAATATATCTATATATATAGATATAATTATATATATATATATATATATTATATATATATATACTATATATATATATATATAATATATTATATATATATATAATATATAGTATATATAATATATAAAAACTATATATTATATAATTAATATATATTATATATATATAATTATATAATATATATATATATTATATAATATATATATATATATTATATATATATATTAATTATATATATATATGTTATATATATATATATATATATATATATAATATATATTATATATATATATAGTTAGTATACAATTATAATCCTATAACCATATATAATATATAATAACCAACTATTTGCGATTGATATTGTTCCAACATCTAAAACCCACGGCCCAAACCTGAATGATCGCGTCTCACGCTCGTCGTTTTAGGAACTCAATATTAAAGATGAAAAGGAAGACAAACACCAAGGAGAGTGCCATAGTATATTAAGAACATTTTCGCGCTAATAGCTTAAGCGCTAATCAGCTATAAGTAATAATAATTATAAAGAAAATGTCTAAATATTTACGATTATATGAAATATATAAAATATAATAGAAAAGTAAAAAATATAAAAATTACAAAAATTACAAAATGTTTGTCTTTCCTTTTGATCTTTATATATTATATATATATATATATTTATAATATATATATATATTATATATAATATATATATAAATAATATATATATATTATATATATAGTATATTAAAATATATAAATATAAAATATATATATATTATATATATACATATTATTTATATG
>JABUQX010021531.1:27500-32500 GCA_015478945.1 Trachelipus rathkii
TATAGTGAGGGTCCGTCTCGGTCCCATGATCTTTTCTGACTGTGGCTGAGTTCTCACTAAAAGGTATAAAGAGGGTGGTAAGGCTGTGCTTTTTTTTCGACTTACGTCATATTCTTCTACTACCTTTCTGTTTCCAGTTGCATGTGGCACACCTTACCCCTAGTCTTATTGGGAAGAGAAGGTGGGTGATGATATATATATATATATATATATATATATATATATATATATATATATATATATATATATATAACTAACTATATATATATATATATATATATATATATCTTTCTATATTCTACAACCTATACCAGACAGGTCAGACTAGCGCGCACTTTTACAGGAAACAGATAGTAGTGGAAGGGCATTGACGTGCGCATGTATGTATTATATATTCTGTAATATGTATGTAATATAATATGTATGTATATATGTAATAATAATATTTTACTTAGATAATATCTTTGTATATGTATTAGTTTTATATATGTATATAGTATATGTAATAATAATAATAATAATAATATGTAATAATAATAATATATATATATATGTATATGTAATAATAATAATAATAATAATAATATATATATATAATATATAATAATAATAATAATAATACATGTATATATAACCTATCATAATAATAGCAACAATATATAATAATAATATTGGACCTTTATATCAATATAATAATAATAATAATAGTAATATGTTTATATAACCAATAATATATAATATGTATATAATATATTATAATAATAATATATATATATAATATAATATATAACATAATAATATATTATATAATAATAAATAATAATAATAACATATATATAATAATATATATATAATTATATATAAATAATAATATATATATATATTATCTTATATAATATAATATAATAACAATATATATATATATATATATATATATATAATATGTAATAATATATATATAATAATAATAATATATATATAATAATAATATATATATATTGATAGATACTTTATCAAAATGTGCATTAGGATGTAATCTATTTTTAAATTGAATTAAAGCTTTGTTATCGAATCACTTTACACTAATATGCCAACTGACGAAGCCACTAATTAATAACAGAAAATATTTTCAATATACATAATACATTTATAAACTTACCTATCAAATTTAAAGGTTAACTTTGCTTGTAAAAATACCTATTTTTACTTCAATAGTAAATTATATTTACAAACTAATTCCCTAGCCATGGGATCACTATTAAACGCCGTTTTAGCCAACAATTTTTAAAACTATTTGGCCTTCAAGTTGGCCAATTAATACAAAACCATGACTTTGCAGACGATTTATGAATGACACTTTTCCTTTGTTTAACAAAAACAGTCCCTATTTTTTTAAATTTCATAAATAAACAACTTCCAGATATAAAATTTACGAAAGAGAAGGAATTAAAATATTCTTTACCATTCTTAGATTTATTTATTACAAAATCATTTACAGGTTTTAATACAACAATATATCGAAGAAAATCATTTACAGGATTAGAACTAAATTTTTTAGTCACATGCCATTTATTTATAAAATTAATAGCATAAAATATTTACAGAGCCTACCACCTTTCTTCAGACTTCGCAACAATACATCAAGAATTTAATTTCCTAATAAAATTTTTCAACAGTAACCTATACCCAGTTAATTTAATACAATATTATATTAATAAATTTATTTTCACCATTAACAAACCTAAAAACTCTGCCTCAACAGTAGAGAAAAAGATTTTATAAATCTTAAGTTTCCCTTTTACGATTGCACGAGCCATAAATTAAAAAATGAACTCACTTCAACTTTAAACAGTATTTTCCTCAAATTAAAGTAAACATTATATTCACATCTAATAACACAATTAAAAATATTTTAAATCATAAAGAAAAGCTGCCGGATTCCCTACGTTCCAATGTCGTTTACAAATACAAATGTGACAGCTGCTCAGCTGTCTACGTTGGAAGTACATCTCGCCAACTCTTTGCTCGAGCTTGTGAACACCTGGGAGTCTCTCCACGCACTAATAATAAAATAAGCAATCCAACTGGTCTGGAATAAGAGGTATAGGTCTAAAATACAAAGTGCTCAGATTGACAATCTTAGAGGCGTATTAGGTGTGATAAAATTGATAAAATGAGGATTGAAAGCATTAAGGAGTTGTTTCGTGTGAAGAAAGGAGTAAATGAGAGAATAAATGAAGTACATTGAGATGGTTTGGTCATGTGGAAAGAATGGATGATAATCAGTTGGTTAAGTGGATGTATAGTGGTAAGTGTGCTGGGAATCGACCGGCCGGGATACCGAAGAAAAAATGGATTGAGTCAGTAAAGGAATGCCTTAAGGAGAGGAAAGAAAGTGAGTTTGGCAGAGGCGAGAAAAATAGTGCAAAATAGGAGCGAATGACTGGGTTTTGTGAGGGGGTATGATCGTGGCCCACCTGGGCCAAAAGATGAATCCTACATTGACGAGATGCTATAGTGAGGGTCCGTCGCGGTCTAGAGTGGTCTTTTCTGACTGTGGCTAGTTCTCACTAAAAGGTATAAAGAGGGTGGTAATTCTGTACTTTCTTTTCGACTTGCGTCATATTCTTACTATACCTTCTGTTTCCAGGTACATGTGACGCTGCCCACTAGTCTTCAGGAGAGAAGATGGGTGATGATATATATATATATATATATATATATATATATATATATATATATATATATATATATATATATATATATATAAAAATATATATATATTCCTACCTTCTTTCATAGAACCAAGATTCGGACTAGCGCGCATTTTACGGGAGGCAGATACAGATGAAGAACGTGAACGTACGCGTATATATATATATATATATATATATATAAATATATATATATATAATATAACTATATATCATACTCATAATATATATATATATATATATATGTAACAACTCCCAGGAATAAATTAAAAAAACATAATAATATATATATATATAATATATATATATATATATATATATATATATACTATATATATATATATATATATATATATATATATGCATATATATATATATATAATATAAATATATGTATATAATATGTAATATAATATATGTATATATAATAACAATATATATATAATAATAATATATAATAATAATAATAATATATATATATATATAATAACATAATATAATATATATATATATATTATATAATATGTAATATATATAATAATAATAATAATAATAATATATATGTATATAATAATAATATATGTAATAATAATAATATCAACAATGTATATGTAATAATAATAATATAGTAATAGTAAATATATATATATATACTAATATATTAATAATTATAGTTATGTAATATAATAATAATAATAATAATAATAATAATAATAATAATAATAATATAATAATAATATTATATATATATATTGTCCAGACATTTTATCAAATGTGCATTAGGTATGTCTATTTTAAGTTAGTGCAGCTTTGTTATCGAATCACTTTACACTAATATGCCAACTGATGAAGCCACTAATTAATAACAGAAAATATTTTCAATATACATAATACATTTATAAACTTAACCAAACAAGAATTTAAAAATTTGGTTAACTTTGCTTGTAAAAATACCTATTTTTACTTCAATAGTAAATTATATTTACAGCTAATTCCCCAGCCATGGGATCACTATTAAACATAGTTTAATAACAATTTTTAAAAACTATTTGACCTTTCAAGTTGGCCAATTAATACAAAACTCCATGACTTTACAGACGATTTATGAATGACACTTTTCCTTTGTTTAACAAAAACAGTCCCTATTTTTTTAAATTTCATAAATAAACAACTTCCACATATAAAATTTACGAAAGAGGAGGAATTAAACAATTCTTTACCATTCTTATATAGATTTATTGATTACAAAATCATCTGCAGGTTTTAATACAACAATATATCAAAAAAACACATTTACAGGAAAGGTGTAATTTTTTTTAGCCACATACCATTTATTTACAAAATTAATAGCATAAAATATTCACAGAGCCTACCACCTTTCTTCAGACTTCGCAACAATACATCAAGAATTTAATTTCCTAATAAAATTTTTCAACAGTAACCTATACCCAGTTAATTTAATACAATATTATATTAATAAATTTCTTCTCACCATTTACGAACCTAAAAGCTCTGCCCCAACAGTAGAGAAAAAGACTTTTATATCTTAAGTTTCCCTTTTACGATTACATGAGCCATAAATTAAAAAATGAACTCATTTCAACTTTAAATAGTATTTTTCCTCAAATTAAAGTAAACCTTATATTCACATCTAATAACACAATTAAAAATATTTTAAATCATAAAGAAAAGTTGCCGGATTCCTTACGCTCTAATGTGTCGTTTACAATACAAATGTGACAGCTAGTCAGCTATCGCTGGAATTGCATCTCGCCAACTCTTTATCGAGCTTGTGAACACACAGTCTCCGCACTAATAATAAAATAAGCTTAAATCCAACTCACTCAAATATCGGAGATCACGTTGAAAAATGCATCACTCTTTACTTAGTTCGCATTTTATTATCTTAACACAAACTAACCAACAAACCGATCTACGTTTTTTAAAATCATTCTTTATTAAATCTTTTAACCCATCACTAAACACAGATACGAGGTGCCATCAAAACTTTGGCCTGTGTATAATCACCCGTCACACAGCATTCCCTGTCTAAAATTGGTTAGCTGTATACATAAATTTTGTGTTAGATTCATACATTTACACTTTATTTATTCTCCTTAAAATTGTTTCAGTATTCAACAGCATTTTGTATGTACTTAACTTTAAATTTCTATAGCTTTAAAAATGGGATGCTTTATGTCTCCCTAAACGTCCCTAAAAAATAAACATATTCAAGGAAGCTCTGGTGCTGTTGTTCATCTAGCTATATATATATCTATATCTATA
>JABUQX010021531.1:45000-50000 GCA_015478945.1 Trachelipus rathkii
GCATTTTCCCACACTTTCAGCATGAACAAATTGGTGCAGAACTTGTTCATAAATGTAATACACCCCCTCTCTAGTTCTGCAGTTTGTAGGCGATATTGAGCCCCAGGGTGGGAGGATGTTACCGAGAGGCAAGGTCAGCCTTAACTGATTTAAATTGTGAGCACCTAATCTTTTGAAGGTAATATGGATATATTGTCGTTTGCAGACGACATTGAGGAGGAAGTGGAAAATCTTGAGATTTTGTAAATATTTATTTAATTTTTCATATAATATTATAAATAATTTTTTGTAGGGATATATACTATTTAGTATTAATATTATAAAATCTTTCGTGAAGTCGCACATTATTAGCAGGAGACGTGCGGAGTGCGGACTTGCGATAGCGGAGGTTTGATGGTCTGAATAAGTGGAAAATTTTCAAATGGACTACGTTTCCTCCAAGGTGCAAGGGTGGGCCGCTAGCAGACTACTATAAATGAGCAGTTTGCCCTCACCATACCATACCACATACATTCAATATATATATATATATATATATATATATATATATATATATATATATATCTCATATATATATATATAAATATATATATATATATATATTCATAATATAGTTCTATAGGGCGACAGGGCTAGCAACCCGGTCCTTTATACTTTTTTTGCTTGCAGAACTCCTGGACCAGCATTGGAATCTTTTGCGCCTAGAAACAAGATCATCTGGAGAGCTCTGGTTGAACGAATTTTGAAGCCAAATGGAAGAAGGATGCTAGTTCCACTGAAAGGGTGAAACCCTACCTGAGTGTATATAGCTCAAGGACTGGCATCAGAAACCATTGCGCCGAGAAATGTTTTTCTAGAGTGCTCTAGGTTTTAATTTAAGAGATGAAAATGCTGAACAACAAAGAACAAGACTGAAACAATACATATGAGAGATTGTAAAAAAAAATAAATAAATATATATATATATATATATATATATATATATATATATATATATATATATATATATATATATATATATATATATATATATAACACCTTTATATATATATATATAATATATATATACTATATATATATATATTTATATATACGCATATAACTAACATATACTATATACTCATATATATATATATATATATGTAATAATATTAATAATAATATAAATATGTATGTATAATATATAATATAATATATAATATATGATATATATATATATTATCATATATATAATAATAATAATATGTATAATAATATATATAATAATAATAATATATAATATATATATATATATATATATATATATAATTATAATAATATTATATAATAATATATATATATATATATATATATATATATAATAATATATATATATAATATATATATCATATATATAAAATATATATATAATATATATATAATATAATATATATATATAATATAATATATATATGTAATATATATAATAATAATATGTATATAATAATAATAATATATATAAAATATATATATAATAATATAACCCTCATATATCTATATATAATAATAATAATAATATATATATATGCATAACTACTCATAATATATATATATATATAACTTAATACACACTATATATATATATATGAAAACTAATGGAAATGTAGGATTAGTCAGAAGTAAATTATTTGAATGAAATATGATCATTGGGTACATGAGATATCTCAGATAAAAGTTGAGAAGAGAAAGAGAGGTGATGGATGTATTTAGAAAGGATAAATTTGATTTGCCTGCTGTGACTGAAACAGAGATGAAAAAGAAGCTGAAAAGCTCGAAACAGTGGTGTGATAGATAACAAGCATGTTTTTCAGGTGTGCGGAAGGAGGAAGAGAAATAGAGAAGGTGGCATTTTTGATAGTAACCACCTGGTACAGACTATGAAGCGAATTTTTTATTTTGAGTATTGAATTTTCTAATGGTTAATTTGTTTTCAAAGGATAGTGTGGATTTGACATATAGCCAGATATCAGTTAATGTTGAAGAGTGAAATTTTGGATGATCTGAACGATGTTCTGAATAAGGTCAGTAAGGAACTGAGGCTGATGTAATTTGTATGACTGACCCAATGGTTTGGATCAGGTGATCAAAAAAGTGAGTATAACAGATGTCTTTGGGGTGACTGGAGAAAATGAGAATGGTAGGAAGGTTATTGATTTCTGTAAGGAGAGAGGTATATGTGTAAGCTAATACTTTCTTTAAACAAAGGAGTATAGTATTTACCAAGTATAGAATTGGTGTAGGTAGAGATTGTATTGAAGTGAAAAGTATGACTTATTTTGTGTTGGTAAAAGAAGGCGATCTTGAAGTACATATTACTGGATATTCAATCGATGAAGGGTTTAGGAATGGGATTGTCGGATCATTATGTCATCTTATGTGTTAGCTGAGGTGGGAGTTTTTATGTAGGAGAGGAAGGTGATATGGAAGGAAGTGGGTAGAATTAAGAGTGAAGTTAGTTAAACAAAAAAAGGTAATAAGGATAAATAATTAAGAACGCTTGCAAATAAATCAGTTGATTTTGAACAAGTTGAAACTGAACAAGACTGGAAGCAAATAAAAGGCAGATGTTGTGTGGAAAGAAAAAGTACCGCTGCGGATGTGCTAAACTAGAAGTAAAAATGTCAACAGTGAATTGAATGAAGAAGGTGATACGGTGTTTAAAGTAAAAAGAAGCGATAAGTTAAATATACTCAAATGTAATCAGTGAAGATCTTTATAGCTAATATATGGGAAAAAGATATAAAAGATGTACAGCTTACAAAGGAAACTCAAAAAAGAAGTAAATGAATAGTTTGAGAAAGGAAGATGAATACAGGGACTTGCAAGAACTGGCCTTGAAACTCTTCAGAGAATAAGGTTGGGAGCTCAAGCAGAGGAATCTTCTTAGAAAAATGAATAGAAGGGATAGTGCTTTGTTGTGAGAGGAGTGTGGAGAGAACACTTTGAAAATCTGCATAACATTGACGGTAGAAGAAGTGATAGTGAATATGTGTGGGTTTGTTGTGGTGAAGAAGGAATAGGTATTTTGAGATGAGGTCATGTAAGGAGGAGGTATGGGTAGAGTGAAGAAAGTTGATGAAATGGTAAATCAGCAGGTGTAGATGAAATTGTTGGAGAAATGATCAAGAACCAGGCAGATCAGTGATTAGGTGGTTAGATGAAGTATATGTATTTTTCCAGAGTATGGTTCATGAGCATCTAGGAGAGCAGTAATAGTATACTTTTATACCCTTATGTAAATAAAGACAAGGGATAAGGGTAACTAATAGGAAAATATAAAGAGTGATTATTTGTGAAACTGTAGGAATATATTATTTATATATATATATATATATATATATATATATATATATATATATATATATATATATATATATATATATATATATATATATATATATATATATATACAGGATACATATATATAATAATATATGTATATAATATGTATATATAATATTAATAATAATATATATATGTAATAATATAATATAATAATATATATATATATATATATATATAATATAATATATATATATAATAATATATATATATTATATAAAATGTATATATATATATATATAATAATATAACATATAATAATATATATATATATATAATAATATATAATAATAATAATAATATATATAATAATAATATATGTAATAATATTAATATATATAATAATATAATAATATATATATAATAATAACATATATATATATGTATAATAATAATATATATAATATATATGTAATAATAATAATATATATATATATATATTATATATGAAATATATATACATATATATCATATGCATATATATATATATATCTTATATATATATATATATATATATATTCTTATATATATTGAGAAAATGTGAAGACCTCTCATGAGAAAGACCCTCCTAGATTGCTTTGAAGAGTCACTTACTTGTTCAAAAAAGTTGAAGAAATTGTTAAGAATATTTTTCTTTTATTATTATTATTATTATTATTATTATTATTATTATTATTATTATTATTTTATTGTATTATTATTAAACTAATAATATAGTATTATTATTATTAATATTATTATTATTATTGTGTGTGTGTGTGTGTGTGTGTGTTATTATTGTGTGTGTATTATTATTATTATTGGTAGTATTATTAATTATTAATCATTATTATTATTATTATTATTATTATTATTATTATTATTATTATTTAATACAGTGGGTGTGAGCAGGATTATTATAATTGCGAGTGAGAAGTAGTAGTAGTTGTTGTAGTAGTAGTGGCAGTAGTATTAAATTTTACAACTCTCTACATGACTGCATGAATAATTATGTTTCCTATATTCGCTGTGTGTGTGTGTGTGTTAGTATTATTATTATTATTATTATTATTATTATTATTATTATTGTATTTATTAATTATTAATTGTATTATTATTTATTATTATTATTATTATTATTATTATTATTATTATTATTATTATTATTATTATTATTATTATTATTATTATTATTATTATTATTATTATTATTATTATTATTATTATTAGTATACCATTAGTACTATTTTATTTATTTCAAATGTTATGAGTGTTATTATACTATTATTATTAGTATTATTATTAATATTATTATTCTTATTAATATTATTATTATTATTAAATTATTATTATTGTGTATTATTATTATTATTATTATTATTATTATTATTGTTATTGTTATTATTATTATTATTATTATTATTATTATTATTATTATTATTATTATTATTATTATTATTATTATTATTATTATTGACATTATTGTATTGTTATTATTAAATATAATTATTATTATTAATTATTATAAACATTATTAAATAATTATTGCTGACCTTCCATTGTATAACCCAATTTCTTGTTATTATTATTATTATTATTATTGTTATTATTATTATTATTATTATTATTATTATTATTAT
>JABUQX010021532.1:0-2500 GCA_015478945.1 Trachelipus rathkii
AAAAAAGAGAGAGAATAGGAAAAAAAGCTTCGATTAAAGTAGAAAAATCTTTGCATATAAACTTAACATTTCTAATTTCAGATTAAATGAACAATTGTAATTAAAGATTTAACCCATTAACACTCCATAAAATAATAAAGTGCCATTCTAAAACAGGATACGCCATCACCTATTATATATTCTTTATTTAAAAAGTGAAATGAGGTATAGAGATATATTTTTGAATTGTTTTTTTTCCGCTAATATGCCTTTACTTCTTCTCTTGTATGATCATCTGACCTCCTTCCCTCCTCCTGCAGTCAGACAAAATGTCTCTATATCATCCTAACGCGCCTGAAAAAATACACACATTTTGCTTAAATGTTATTTTATGAAAAAAGAAAACTGCTCAAAATTTCTAGAAGTAAAAAAAAATATCGTTGATTCGATACTGAGAATAAAATATCGATATATCGATATATCGGCTGAAAAAATATCATATATCGATATTTTTTCGATACTATCGATAAAAAATATCAATATCGATATATATCGGTCCTCTTGCGGCATCCCTAACAGTCAGTTCATTCACATTTATCTTATCGGTGAGGTGTGTTTTCATGATAAGTATATTCGGTAATAGTTCGGTTTAAGGTAATGTGTCAGATATCGATATTTTAGAAAAGTATCAATCGATTTTATAAATAATCCCACCATGCCAACGTGCCAAGTGGTTCCCTCAAAAATAACTTTAGTATTGGTTGGTTGGTAATGATTTTTTATTTTTAGGTAAAGAAAAATTAAAAAAATTTGATTTGCTATAAAAAGAACTTACTTTTTTTGAGTTTTTGAGCTTCAAAATTGATTTATTTCCAAATTCATTTTATTTATTTTTTAGTTTATTTCGACGTAGATATTTATTATGGTGAAATTTCTTTTATACAGTGTTTGTATATATATATTATATATAATATATATATATATATATATATATAATATATATATATATATATATTATTATATATATATAATTATATATATTAGTATAATTATATAATTATATATATTATATGATATATATATATATATATATATTGGTCAGGATTTTTTTAATGCTCACAGTGTATGTAACTAGGGACCGGCAGCTCCTACAGTTAAACAATTATATATTTGGAATCAGCGGGAAAATTTAAAGGATGGGATTTAACTTTTTTTTCTTTTTTTTTTAAAATTATTTTAAAAATTTATTCCCCCATTTAGGGGCTCGAGCCGACGGGGACCAGAGGGGGGGACGTTTCATACCCCGGAGGGGATGGTCGGACGAACCCCCCGCGAAACCCAAAGACCAAAGAGCGGGGGTTTTTTCCGGAGACCTCCCCCGGAGGGGGGGATTTAGTCCCCCGTCGTCCACCGGGAGGCCGAGAGACCCCGACTCCTGCCATCTTTGCGGTTTACCCTATGGTATTCCTCTTTAGTTAAAAAAAAAATATTTTACTTCCAAAAACACACTTTGGTATTACTTAACTAAAGGAATACCATAGGGTAAAACCCGCAAAGATGGCAAGGAGGTCGGGGTCTCTTCGGCCTCACCGGTGGACAACGGGGGGGACTAATCCCCCCGTCCGGGGGGTCTCCGGAACCCCAACTCTTTGGTCTTTGGGTGTCGCGGGGTTCCTCCGACCATCCCTCCGGGGTGTGAACGTCCCCCCTCTGTCCCGCCGTCGGCTCGAGCCGCGAGCCCCCTAAATGGGGGGGAAATAATTTTAAAAATATTTAAAAAAAAGAAAAAAAAGTTAAATCCCATCCTTAGACATTTCCGCGATTCCAAAATATAATTTGTTTTACTGTAGAAGCTGCCGTTCTCTAGTTACATACTGTGAAAATTAAAAAAATCTGACCATATATATTATATATATATATATATTATCTATATCATATATATATTATATATATATATATATATATTATATATATATATATATATACTATATATATAATATATATATATATATATATATATATATATATATATATATATATATATATATATATATATATATATATATATATATATATAAATTATTATATATTATTTATTTTATATATTATTCAAATGTTTAATTTATTAAATTTTTTCATAAATTTTATTTAAATAACACATTTAAGTTAATATATACGTAACTAATAAACAAAAATTTCTTTTTTGAAAAAATTATTTAATGTAAATTTTGCCAAAGCCAGTGCCCCTCTTACGTGTTCGAACAAACCATATTTTATATATGGGTAACAACAATATCCAATAACCTACGATTATCGGAAAAAACAATCGATATTTGATAACATTACCTCAAACCGAACTATTACCGTATATTCTTTGTCACTGTGCATTGATAGTTTAAACTTATTTTAAATTTTGGTTCATCTTTTTCAAGAATGGCGTGTTAAAGGAAATACAATCCCGATTATATTAAGTTCGAGTTTACCGCAATTTAAGACTATACAGATGCGAGACCTCAGTGTG
>JABUQX010021532.1:7500-20000 GCA_015478945.1 Trachelipus rathkii
TATGTTATGTTGTTCAGCATGTACGTATAATATTATTATATATATATATATGATATATATATATATATATAATATATATATATTAAATATATATATATATATATATATATATATATATATATATATAGTATATATATATATATATATATTGCAACACCATTTTCATTCAATTGCAAATATAACCCTTTTCATTAAATAGTTAAATAATATGGAATTGAAAAGGTTTATAGCTCCTTGAAAACTATCTTATTTTTCGTAATCTTAAAAACCACGTGTACATTAATAACATGAGACGCCCGAATAACTAAAAGTTCTATTTTCAACAAGAATTTTTTTTTTTTTTAATTATCTAACTAATTTTCATTGGATTTGTTTCATTTAAATACCATTTTTTCGTTAGTATTTAATCCCTTAAACGAATTCATTAATACTTATTCCTAATCAAAATCAAACGAACAACGAACTCTAAAGAATATTTAGAAATTCCTAATAATCACTTTTAAGGGCTGAATAAAAAAAACAAAGCTTAAAGGCTGAAAGAATGAAGATTCCCAACTGGTTCACCACTCTTTCAGACAACAAACATTTATTACAGATCTATATAAGAATTCATTAAAAGTCAAAATTCGATCTAAAAAAATTAATAATAATTTAATTAATAACAAAAAGTACATTTGAAAAAGTTTTAAAAGTTTTAGAAAATAATTTGGAAAGCCGACTTTGAAAAAGTTCCCAATTTTGATACACGTGTTAACGAAGAATTTTGGGAATTGCCTTTAAGTTTCGTTCATTGTTTATTCTTTAATTTTCTTTTATCATCTTTAACTATTATATAAGCTTAAAATTAGTTACATATTAATATTCTAAATTTTTTTTATCACCTATTTTAATGATTTTAAACCAAAATTTTTATCAAATATGGAACTTTGAAAAATAAATATTAGCAAATTTCTCATTGACTTTCGCTCGTTTTTTTTCCATGATCTCCTTCCACCCGATAATTTTAAAATTTGAGTTAGTTTTTGAGAATAGCGGTGGCAAGTTGTTTAAGTGGCGAATTAATTTCTGAAAAAAAAGTGATAACAAAATATACACAATTGTTTCTTTTTTTATTTTGCGGTGGTTGTGAAATTGTTTACAAATAATTTTAGAGTTCCGTACCCCTTTTCATATCATTTGATTCTTGGTAAGTTAGAACTTTATTTGAGCATGATTTATTAATCTTGAGCTTGTGTGTGTGTGTGTGTGCACGTGTTGGAAGATAACGAGACCTAACCTTCTTTCTAGAGCAAGCATGAATAATAATAATTATATAACGGTAATCATGTTGGTGGTATTTGATTTGGTTTGATGAGTTTGCTTTACTTGTGGTAATGAGAATATGTTTTGGTTAGAATAATTAACGATGGGTGAGGTATATATAAGTGTCGAATGATGTTAATTGTTTGTAAATGTTGTTCTGATAGTGTTTTGATCATAATATGTATTATACTCATGATTCTGAGTATGGTAATTGGTGAGTTATGGAGAATGATAAGATTATCTTTTTAGATTGATGGAATTGTGGCTGAGTGTGTGGAATTTTGAATTTAGATCAGGTGTTAATTGATAATTAATAGTGTTTTGATTTATATTTTAGATATGTCTTAAATCATGGTATTATGATGATTATAATCATTAAAATTAATAGTTGTAATGAATAATAATATTCTTTTTTATTAAAGGTGTCAACAACAATAAAAATGATTAATAATGAGGTAACTTTGAAGAAATAAAAATAGAGTACCTTTATAATAATAATAATAAATAGATAATAATAAGTAATATAATGAATATGAAAAGAACAATAGATCATCAATAGTGACTGAATAATGAATAATAATAAAAATGATAAACTATAAATAATAATTATAACTAATCATAAGTTATATCCGTTATGTCAAACCAGATTCTGAAAATATTACATAATAGAGTTATAAGTAGTAGTGAAGAATTATGAAAATAAGTTTTCAATAATAGTTTAATACAATAAAATATAATATCCAATATTTTCCTTCTTTTTAATTATAAAAATTAATTTTAATAAGGAGTTATAATAACATTAATTAATTATAATAATATATTATAAAAATCATAATAATTATAAAAAGGTAATTTTTAAATAAAATTGATGAAAATAAGGTAACAGTTATAGATACCAATAATTTTAATCATAAATAATTTAAAAATAAATTTTTAGAAAATTATTAAAAACAAAACTAAGTTAATTTATGTTGTATATGATGCTTTTAAAATTAAGGAATAAAAATTATATAAAGTTAATTATAATAAAATGATAATAATTTAATAATTAATAGAATAATAATAAGAATAATATTATTAATAAAAGTTTATCGTAAACAAATTTTCATCTTATTAAATGAGTAGAATCTAAGTAATGTATTGATAGTGATAATATTTTTTTTAATGACAAAAATAATAATAACAATAATAATTATAATAGAAAATAATTATAATAAAAATAATTATATTAAAATTGATATCGATACTAGTACTACTAATGATAATTATAATAAAAAATTTAATAATAATAATAATTATAATAATAATAATTATTTTAATTAAAATCATAATAAATAATCAAAATAATAATATTTATCGTTTTTTAAAATATGAAAGTTTTGTTAAATATTTTACAAATAAATTGCTTATAATCTAGTAATAACAAATAATTACATAGATGATCATTGATTTATGATATAAAAAAATAATAATACTTTTTATTAAAATAATAATACTAACAATAATAACAACATATTATAATTATTATAATAATAATTGTTATAATAATTTTTTTTTTATAAATTTTTCACGCATCTTACGTTTGAAAATCTCGGATAAAATTTAAAAGTAGTAGTGAGCATACTTTAATTGAATTTTTTTCTGCATGGCAGACCTGATTAGCTGCATGGTATATTAAATCCTATGGTATCGCAATCTTTATTTTAAGCTGCCCTGTAGAATTTTTGTGCTCATTTTTATATTAGTTTTCATTTTAAAATGCATGGTAGATCTGACCTTAATTTTATTGTATATTTATTTTAAGATTTTATTGTATATTTATTTTAAGCTGCACTGTAGATTTTTTGTGCTCATTTTTATATTCGTTTTCATTTTAAATTGCATGGTAGACCTGACCCTAATTTTATTGTATATTTATTTTAAGCTGCCCTGTAGAATTTTTGTGCTCATATTTATATTAGTTTTCATTTTAAACTGCATGGTAGATCTGACCCTAAGTTTATTGTATTTTTTTAAGCTACACGGTATTTTAGAGTTAACTTTATCGTATATCTTTCTTTTTTTTTCTCCCACATTTTTAAACATTCATTTTCTTTTGAAAATATATATATTTAATATTTTTTTTATTTCATGAAGAATATGCGATTTTGTTATATATAATTTTTATCTGCCACACCGATTTTTTTTACTAATTGTTATTTTTCGCTTCTATCCACAGGCGTGGTAGATGGTGGTATATTTAACTTATTGCGTTATTAAATGTTGCTGCTCCTTGGCCTATAATTTTAAACCTACTACAAACCAGTAGTAAATTGGCGACCTTGCTTGGCAACCTGAAGAAGAAAATTGGTTTCTGGAGATATACCACCGCGCCAAGAGTTGAATCGGCAGAAAAGCGATAGGTGAAGGTCACATAACGGTACGTGAACATTTTGTTTTTTTATTATTAACTGACACTTCCACTTTCCAAAATGACGAATGGAACTGGTGATAACGTGGGCACCTCTACGCCTGCGCCTGCACCTGCACAGGCCATACAAACCATCACCACCATTGCTCAGGTCACTAAGCCCGAACTCTTATTGACGGGGCGAATCAATGGGGTCTGGATAGGTCCAACCCTAACTCAATGGAAGAGTAATTTGAATGAGAACATTACTCTCAAAAATTGCCAAACTGAACCAGCTAAGTTAGCTCAGGCCATGACACAGATCACCAACGATAATAATGCTGAGGTTAGGAAAATCCTCAACGCAAAACAAAATGAATTTGAAAAATCCACATTGGAGGAATTTCTCAAAGTCCTCCAAGAATACATTTTCCCCGACGAACCCCTCAACTTATTTGAAGCCATGGCAAGAATTTATAAGTTCCGATGGAACGAATCTGACCCTCTCTCCTCGGCCATTTTAAATTTAAACAGTCTTTACGAGGACTTTTCAATGCTATTGCCCAATTAGACAACAACTTACAGCCCACTACAAAAATAAGAAATGCTTTAACCATTTTCCATATATGTAATTTGTTACCAGAAAAACCTGAGAAATTGAGAGCAGATTTTCAAAAACATTATGAATACGACCTACCTGTCTCTTCTCAAGTCAGCAAATATTTCCAAAAACTCAAGGTAGACTTAACGACCCCCTGCGAAAAACCCCTACTACTAATGTTCATTTAAATAAGGCACAAACCCCAACCTATAAACAAAACAACTTTCCCAATAACCAGGCTCAAAGACCCACTGCAAATAATAAAAAAATTTATCCCCAAACCAACCAGAGAAAATTCAATCATACCCCAACGTTTCCTCATGCACAGGAAATAGTGTGTTACCACTGTGAAAGAGGAATGCACCTTACTAAAGATTGCCCTTTTAACCCTTTTTGCTCCCTCTGTAACAAATCACACCACCGGGGATCCACCCCCCACTGCCAAAATTCCAGATGGAACCCCCATGACAAAAATAACCCCATAAAGAAAGCCCCAATAACTCATATCATGAAACAAGCCATTTTAAATAACACTTGGACTGGCTCAGGCATTCATCAGCCTAATTACACGGGAATACGCCCGAGAGCTCACCAACAAAATTCAGCCACTACGAACTATCCAAATTACAGAAGACCTGGTCACCCAAATCAACAACGATCTTCCTATACAGAATGCCCAAGGTCAAGGACAATACCCTTATTACTATGATGACCCTCAGGACAATTTACATGGAAACCTCAAGAAGATGCACCCATCCCCAATATGTATCCGAAGATCCACATTCCCCCTAACCGAACCAGGGAACTACTATTAGGGGAAGAGCCATCTTCTTTTCCCTTGCTTTCTCCCCATTAATGAACACACCCCAAGTGATGATGAGAATACTCAACAACACACTACGTTAGGCACACTAAATATAAATAATTTTGTTCCGGATAATACGAATATCCGAGGTTGTGCCAATGTTGACATTGGCACTAACTTACTTAGCTTGCAAAACAAATTTAGTACAGGTACACAAATGAATGGGCCAAAACCCAATTGTGACAACAAGTGCAGTGCAAATTTAAATGTAAAAAGGGAAATGTTTAATATTATTACAAAATTTAGTGACAAATTTTAGATAGAAATCAGTGTTAATTTTTGAAAATAGAAATTTAATAAGTAATGTTTTATAAATATAATAGTGGCAAATTTCGATAATTGGGCTAATGACCGATTAGCTCACCACCCAAAATGTTAAAAAGAAAATGGTGGGAAATAATATGAATACTTTTAGGAAAAACAGAGGGTTAACACTTAAATCCTACCACTGTTCTGATACAAAAACACGAGGTGTATTAAATGTGTAAAATTAATAATTTTTTAAGAAAAACAGAGGTTAGCACTAATCCTAACACTTGTTCTGATACAAAAAACATATGTACGATTAATAATGTTTTTCAACACCACCCTTCTCCCACATTCAGTAGATAGTAATTCCTGCTATGCTACCTCGCTCCGCAAACTAAGCCTAACACTCTACCTACTTACCAATTGCCTAATCCTATTACCTAACATCCTACCTACCCCTAACATCTATGCCTAACATCCTACCCTACTCCTACAATTTGCCTAATCCTATGCTACACCCTCCTACTCCTAACCTTTACCTAAACATCCTAGCCTACTCCTAACTCCTAGCCTAACATCCCTACCTCTCTAACCTAAGCCTCGCATCTACCTACTCTACCACTAGTCTAACGCTTATGTTTTAGCTACTATTAGCTATCCTACCACTAGCCCTAACGCTATGTTTACAACTATAGCTACTCCTAACACTATGCCTTAACTCTATGATTACTATGTAACTAACGCTAACAGCTTCCAAAATGCTATTATACCTACGCCTACCAATTCTCAAAAATGCTTTACTACGCCTAACAGCTTCCAAAATGCTTTACCTAACCCTAACAGCTTCCCAAAATGCCTATACCTACGCCTAACAAATTCCAAAAGTACCTATACCTAACCTCTTGAAAGTACTATGCCTAACCGCTGCAACCTCGCCTAACATTAGTAGTTATACAACTAATCCTAACAATCCTACACCTACTACTGACCTACTAAATCTTTTTGATCCTATTAATATACCTAAGGAACCTATGCACCCGGTGCAGGATACAATAACTTCCGATTCTATGCTTACTGCAGATCTACTTAACTTTTTCGATCCTTATACTGTCTCTACCACACCCTCTACTTCGGTGACAGACAGCATGAATTTTTCGAACCCTATGGATCCTTTAACTACCTCGCTTGCTACAATGCATGAAAGAATTAATCCAAATGATACGATTAATTTACTAACAGCATCTGCTAAACCAGTGTCAAATAGCGCACTCCTTTCGAACTTGATGCAAAAACCGGCATCCTCGATTGTAACGAACGAGGATAAAATTACTCCAAATTATAACATGCCCCCAACTTCGGCAACGAACTTAAACTCTGTCCGCGAGATACCATTCCTCCTTACTCCTCCTCCTCCTCCTCCTCCTCCTCATCCTACTACTACTACTGCTACCACTATTACTAGTCCTTCCTATCAAAGTTCTCAACCTCTACTAATTCCATCTCAATATATTACTCTATCTTCCGCTTTTACTAATGATAGTCAAATCCTATTAAATAATGCCCACAAAGCAAATCCGCTAATAGGACCCGCGTATATTTTAAAAGCTAATATAAATTACAAAAACTACACATTAGAAGACAGAGAGCTTATTTTAGATAGCGGTAGTAACAGTAGCCTCTGCAGGTACTCTTTCATTTGTGAAATGGAAGAGACATTTAACATAGACATACCATTAAAACCCACAGAAATTACACTACGTTCTATCACGGGTTCAGAATTTTACCAAATGGGTACAATAATTTTTGACTTAACTTTACACGGAGAAAACATACCAGTTAACTTCATAGTCATATGTGACAATCTTTGTGGTTTTAGTACACCTTTCTTACTAGGTACCAATTTCCTGAATAATCCAAGAATAAACTTACAAACAAAACAAAACACAATTGAATTAACAACAAATAACCTTACTATCCCCAAACCACTTAGCCAACAATATCCTACCAAAAAGAAATCCCCCAGCATTCACGCTAAACATACAGAGGTAAACCATACAGAGACTATGCCCCTCTACTCCGACGACATTTCTACTCCTAACAATCTTTTAATTTATCTACTTTAGAAGACACAGAAATAGCTCCTTATTCTTAATACACTCTTTCTGTTAAAGCTTTTTCGCCCGCTCATACTTCTCCTCCTGACAATTTTATTATGTCCACAGAGAACACCTATATCAGCAACTTTCTTTTTGCTGGTAGTATACTGAGTTCGGCCTCCGACGGCCAAGTTCTCCTGGACATAATAAATATGAGCGCTTCTTCCCAATTCCTTCCTCAAAATACCGTCCTAACCAGGGCTAATCCTATTATAGTTCTTGACGAACCCCTCCAAACGTCCAATGTAAATTTGGCCACCTCTTCCAAAGGCTTAACTCCAACTCAACTTAGAAATACTTTCAAAAAACTCGTCCAGGAATCTTTCAAAAATAATGAAGATTGCTGTACCACACTACAAGATCCGGATCAGTTAGAAAACTTAATTGATCTGTTGATGACTTACAGAGATGTAATAGCCTTAGAAGATGATGAAGTCCCCATTTGTCCTTTAACTAAATTTTCCATACAACTTAAAGAAAACGCTCCAAAGGTACTGTACCGACCACAGTACCGCCTCCCCCATAAATACTTGACCCAGATAGACGATTGGGTCAAGTCCGCCCAACAAAAAGGGTACATCCGTCCAATTAGTAGTCCCCATTCGAGCCCTCTGCTCGTCATTCCAAAGAAAAACTCCTCAACTCCAAGAATTGTGGCCGATTACAGGCACATTAACGCACATACGGTGCTAGACCGCTTCCCCTGCCTTGTATTGCTGACATCCTCTCTACGCTGGGAAAATCCAAAATTTTCAGCAGTCTCGATCTTTTCGACGCTTACCATTGTCTGGAAAATGAGGAAGAGACACAACCGCTACTAGCCTTCCGCACTCCGCGAGGTCAGTATGCACCAACAAGACTCAATTTCGGATTGTCCAATGCACCCCCAGTGTTCGCAAGGACAATGGAAATGGTGTTGTCTCAAATCCTAGGTGACGCATGCAGAGTCTTCTTGGACGATGTCTTAATACTTGGGGAAACATTAAAAGAACATTTCGGTAACATAGAAAAGGTTTTCCAATCTTTTAGAAAGAATAAGATGAAGATTAAACTTGCTAAATGTAAGTTTCTCCGAAACAGCCTCCTATTTCTGGGTTTTAAAATTTCCCAAGACGGAATCTCACCTGACCCCATAAAACTCCAGACTCTTACAACATTCAAACCTCCTACGAACGTAGCAGAAACCAGATCTTTGCTGGGTTTCCTGAACTACTTTAATCACTTGATAGACTCCTACTCTGTCCTTGCCGAGCCTATAACAAAATTGCTACAAAAGAATGCAACATTTTTCTGGGGACCGGAGCAACAAAGAGCTTTTCTTATCTTAAAAGATAAGTTGTTACTCCAACCCTAATTAAGATTTCCTGATTACTCCAAGGAATTTTATATCAACACCGATGCCTCTAACCTAGGGCTCGGTGCTGTCTTATACCAATTGGACGAGAATGGCAAAGAAAAGCCATTATCGTTCATCTCCAGAGCACTAAACAAATCTGAAGCTAATTACAAAACTATTGCGTTGCAAAAATTTTAAAATACGGTATTCGGCTATCCGCTTACAATTATTACGGATAACCAACCGTTGATTCACCTCATACGTCATAAACAACTTACAGGACGTTTAGAAAGATGGAATTTATTCATAGCCCACTTTAATCCAACGATTATTTACAAACAAGGCAAACTAAATATTATTCCTGACTATTTAAGTAGAAATCCCCCTCCTTGCTCTTTTTCTTTTGCACAAAATACCGTACTCCTTACTGGAACTATCCCTTTGACTAAAGACAATATAGTAAATGAACAAAAGATATGTAAACGCCTTAAAACCCTCTATGAATATGCAGAACCCATTCATGTTCTCATAAAACCACTTGTCCGAACAAGACATCCCTGAGACACTTACCCCATGTTCGATCGATGGACATTTGCATTATTGCAACGGGTCACAGTCCCTGGACTTTTCCTTGAGTTCCAAGTTAGGGCGCGGGCGGAGAATCTCATTTTAATTCCCGTGCAGTCAGTAGAACACTCCCATGCCTCTTAGCAGCGGACACTGCGGAACGCAGAGAAACCCAATTTAGAAATTCGAGAAAGATAAGTTTTTTTCCCAAATTACATACACTTACCAATGACTATTGTACTACATTTCTTCCTGCCAAAACATTAAAGGTAATACTTGCCCAAAAAACGGCCCCCATATAATGCAATACCTCCTTCGCCTACGAAGCCTTTTTCCAGAGTCCACACTAGACATTTTAGACCTTTACCACATGCAAAATTACACAATCGTAAATACATCCTTTGCATGAAAGATCCCTTACTGAGTGTATGTTGAACTTTGTTTCCCCGCTAGAAACAACATTACACCTAAAGACATGCACAGGCTATCCCTGAGAGGATAATCTGGTCGCATTCTACTCCAAGAGATCCATTTTCCGATCGAGCACCGGAGCTGACCTCCCAACTTTTTAAAAGAAATATGTGCCCAATGGCGAATTAAGGCAGTTAACATAGTTGTATGCGAAACGCCCAGAGTAATGCATTGGTTGAAAAAGAAAATCAAAAGATAAGCAATTATTACGACACTATGTCAACACCAATCATAACGACTGGGGTCAATACATTCCATTCACATCAGAACGCCATAGAATTCAACCTACCATCCGCCATTGGTCTTCCGCCATACACTTCCTCTTTACACTTAACAATAAGACGTCTTCTTGGGGACCTTCCAAACTGTTCTTCACCTTTAACTTCTATCAACCACCCGTAAGTTCATAAATGATTATGTTGATGAAATAGCCGACACGAGCCCACTTATTTCAGAGACCAAGCTCGTGAAACCATTTTACAAGCAGGAAACTGGAAATAACCAAATCACCTAAAACAACCTACCAAAATCTTGTACTATCCAAATGAAAATAGGCGACTTAGTTCACATCTTGAACGTCCTAAAGCCTAAACAAACCCCCAAACTTGCCCAGAAATGGACAGGTCCTTATAGAATCCTACAGTTTGTTCCTTATAACAAACTGTTACTCCAATGTCTCGATTCTTCAAAATCTTTCATTGTCCACAGGAATAACGTTAAAATATCTAAAGTTACAAATAATTTACAACCCTATTTCCACCAACAACCCCACGGCGACCTACATACAAAAACAAGACCTCCTCCAAAACAAATTCAACAAATTACAATTCCCCAACAAACCATAAGAAACATAACACATACATATACGCCCACAAACCACAATATTCCCTAAGACACAAACCCAACAACCGACCGTACAAGGTCAAACCACCGACTACACACACAACTCTTTCACTTCCTTCTGCTCTTGAGCACCGAACAAATTTACAACAAAGACAATTATTCCCACAATAATGAAACTGCAATAACCAGACAAATTCTTCCAACACCATAACAGACCTCCTTCTACAAGACAAACAATTACACCGGAAGAACCCAGCTTCCATGAAGCAATCCTCCCATGCACATATAAGACACCTACTAGAGATTTCCAATCTTACGCTTCTCCTCCAAAAATTACCACTTTACAGAGACTTTACATCCCATCCACCCCTCCTTCCTAATTTCCTTAGACGAAACTTCCAAACTTACCCCCTAGAGCCCCTTCTCAAGAAACAGTCCAACCACAACCCCCTACTTTAGCAGAAATATCTCCCCCCACCCCTCCAGACACCAGGGTAAATGATCCATCCTACAGACCTTCCTTAACATTTAGAAATCCTGACATACCACACCCCATGCAATTACGAAACAGACAACAACCTGCTACTATTATGAGAGGACAAAGAGAATATCTTTTACCTCCTAAACAAACTTTTCCTGCAGGTAGAGGTCATCCACCTCCACGACCTCCCCCACCAACTTAAAAATTTTCTTTCCTTTTCTCCCCCAGGGGAACATCACATATTTGTAAACATATGTGAAACATAATAACATCTTTGAAACAAACACCATCAAAGACATTATTTTTAAGAAACTATCTCCAACATTTCTAAAGATGTAATTAAAAATTAAAACCAGAAAATTTTTAAAGACAAAGAAACATCAATTAAAAACTTTATGAACTAGTTGAATTATATCTTAAATACCAACAACATAATCAGTTTAATATTCTTCATTTATTTTGCAACTTAAATATTAACAACACAATCAAGTTCAATATTGTTCACTTATTTTATATCTTAAATACCAACAACAAAATCAGTTTACTATTTTTCATTTATTTTGCAACTTAAATATTAACAACACCATCAAATTCAATATTTTGCACTTATTTTATAACTTAAATATTAACAACATAATCATCCCAAAAAGAAACTTATCATAGCATAACCTTTGAAAATACATTTCCAAATCTCAATTCTCACATTCATTCGATACTTTAAATTAACACTATTTCCTTATCCTAATTTAAAATTCATTTACATCGATCCCAGTCCTCTAACATCGAAAATAAGATAATTCATATGAAAAGCATATTCTTTTTTTTTCTCACGAGCCGGGTCTATTTTGCAACACCATTTTCATTCAATTGCAAATATAACCTTTTCATTAAAAATAGTTAAATAATTTTAATTCAAATGCTTCACATTCTCTTATTTTCGAATCTTTAAAACCACGTGTACATTAAAATAACATGAGACGCCTGAAAACTAAAGTTCAATTTTCAAGAATTTGTTTTTTTTAATTATCTAACTCAATTTTCATTGGATTTGTTTCATTTAGATACCATTTTGTTCGTTATATAAAAACGAATTCATTAAACTTATTCCCTAATCAATCAACGAACTCTAAAGAAATATTTAGAAATTCCTAATAATCACTTTTAAGGGCTGAATAAAAAAACAAAGCTTAAAGGCTGAAAGAATGAAGATTCCCAACTGGTTCACCACTCTTTCAGACAA
>JABUQX010021533.1:0-5000 GCA_015478945.1 Trachelipus rathkii
AACCCCAAACTCAACCCTGAGATCAACCAACTCATTAAACAAAGAAACTCCCTTCGAAAACTCAACCCGTACACCCCACACATTTCTAACCAAATAACAAACCTAAACACTCAAATATCCAACCTCATAACCACCAACACTACCAATAAGTTTTCAGAATACTTACAACATAACATCTCACGCTTAGACAATAAGAAAACCTGGCAAGTCATTAAAAAATTAAACAACTCTCAAAACAACCCCCCACAATCCCACGAATCCCCATCTTTACCCAACAACTCCCTCCCTTCCCCAAAACAACAATCAGACAGTCTCGCTAAACACTATGCCAACATCTCTCGAAAACCAACCCACCCCGATAACAGGAAAATAAAAAAACAACTCAGAAAACTCCAATTAGACCACACCCTCATACCCCCCATTCACAACCAACATGACAATAGAAGCCATTAAAACCCTCAAAAATTCAACAGCGACAGGTCCAGACTCAATATCCAACCTACACTTAAAACACCTTGGAGAAAAAACAATTCTCCTAATCACAGAAATCTTTAATAAATCATGGCAGCTCAACTACATACCCCCAATCTGGAAGCAAGCATTCATAATTCCAAAACTCAAACCAAAAAAGACCCTAACTCCCCCTCCTCCTACCGCCCAATCTCTCTGCTTTGCTCCATTAGTAAACTGCTAGAGAAATTAATTCTAAACAAAATTTCCAACCCCATTACTCTCCCAGATTTCCAACACGGATTCAAAAGCAACCACTCTACAACCACAGCCCTCACCTCCCTCACACAACACATCATTAATGGCTTCAACCAATCCCCTTCCCATAGATCTATACTCACCGCAATAGACATAAATAAAGCATTTCGATACCGTCCCCACACACATCCTTATTCAAAAATCTTCCACTCCCCCTAGTAAATAATGACAAAAAATGGCTCTCCAATTTCCTCACTAACCGTTTTGCAAGTCTTATAAAAACAACCTCTCCCATTCTATCAAATTGCAAAATGGCGTCCCACAGGGCTCCATCTCTCTCCATTTTTGTTTAACTTTTCACAGCAGATTTACCTACTCCCAACCCACCAATCCACCAAACTTATAACCACTTACGCAGACGACATCAGTCTTATTTCAACACCCAGACGTAAACATAGCCACACAACATACCCAAGAATATTTATATATCTATTAGAAAATTGGTTAAGCTCCAACAGAATGACAGCATCCCCTTAAATCCTCCATCACCCTTTTTAACCACTGACCGTCACCAATCCTTCCTCCCTCTATCCCATAATCACCCTGAACAACAACCCCTTCCGTTAAACAAAACCCCCAAAATACTAGGACTTACCTTGACACACACATGACGTTTTCTCCCCACATCGACCAAATCACTTTCTCAACCCAACGAAAACTAAACACCTTCCGAACTTTTTCAACACAACTTCAGCGACAGGAAACACACACTCACCACAACTTATAAACAACTCCTCAGAACAACTTTAAACTATGCCTCACCAGCATGGTTCCCAGCACTCTCAAAATCGAACACAAATAAATTACAAATTTCTCAAAATACAGCCCTCAGAATTATCACAGGTTGCACAAAAACCACCCCAATCCAACATTTACACGATGAAACTTCCATCCTCCCCATCTCCACACACTTGGAGATGGTGGGGACTCAATTCTATCAGAAAACACGTAATCCATCCCACCCTTGTCACCAAATTCTCTCCCCCCCTTCTTCACCAGCTCAATTCTATTACAACACATACAACATAATTCCTCCTCCCCCTCCAAATAGGTCATGGATTACACATATCCATACACATTTAACCAGCACATACCTGCTAAACCGCCCAAATAACAATTTACTAAACACCCCCGCCCCAAAACTCTCCCCTAGAGAAGAAACGCTGTCCAGAAGAGGCCAAATCGACCTCGCTCGGAGCAGATCAGGTCACCACCCGGGGCTCATGCATTATAAATACAGATTCAAACTAGACAACGTCACCTCCCCCTCTTGCGCTAGATGTCACAATGCCCAAGACACAATAGAGCACCTTCTTCTGAGGTGCCCTGCTCTCGACGCCCCCGCGCCGATTTCTCTATAACTTCTTTCTGGATCTGTGGAACTGCCCAGAGGTAAGTGGCAGCTGGCTTCCTGGAAGCAGTGTGGCGCTCCAATTAAGGGGGGCGAGGGGCAGAAGTAAGTAAGTAAGATATATATATATATATATATATATATATATATATATATATATATATATATATATATATATATATATATAGAGGTATATATATATATATATATATATATATATATATATATATATATAGAGAGAAAGAGAGTATATATATATATAGTGCAGGGTAGGTGGCCCAGTGGATGCAGGATGGAATAGCAGGGATGGGGAAGGAGATGAAAAATTATTTTTATTCATACATATATATATATATATATATATATATATATATATATATATATATATATATATATATATATATATATATGAGAAAGAATATATATATATATATATATATATATATATAGGAAAAAAAACTATTTAAAAAAAAAAAAAACCATTGGTTTATTTAAAAAACAAATAAACCAATGTTTTTTTGTTTTTTTTGGGTTTTTATGCTATTTTGATGGTTTTAATGTGGTTTTTATTGGTTTTAATAGATTTTAAAGGCAAAAATCACTACTGGAAACTGTTATACACATGTGCTAACACATATTTTAAAATTCCTTATTTAGATTCTTAAATTTCAAATTTTCTTGATAACTGTAAACTGGTATAAAATTATTATTATTTTTTAAGTTTTATATAAACTCATAAAGTAAAAAATAAGAGAGTATATTATAATATATAAACTCTATCTGAAAAAAAAGGTTTTACTTTATTATTTTACCCCCCAAAAAATTATTATATTTGCAATGCACCCAAAAATATAATTAATGGCCAATTGCGATATGACGACAATGTCACTTTATATTTGAACTCTCTTTAAAGGATGACAGATGATAATGACGCACAAAGAAAATCCGCTGCGCTACGATGCCACATTTCCCAAAAATCCTCACACTCCACATATGAGTTTTATTATAAACTTTTGAAATGTGGCATCAATGGGTAGAAAATGAATTTCCAAGAGCTCGAAACAAGAATCATGTTTTAAACATGTTAAATTTACAAATATATATATATATATATATATATATATATATATATAAGTAGTGAGAAAGGGTGAGAGTATATATAGAAAAAAATATATATATATATATATATATATATATATATATATATATATATATATATATATATATATTATTCTCACAAAACAAAATTCGCAGAAAATTTTTTATTGCCTTTCAGCTACTCTTTGATTGAAATATTGAGAAAACCATATCAACATGCTAAAGAAAATCATTAATAAATATATTTTTTAAATATTTTATGCATGGTTTTTTTTATGGTTTAAACCATTGATTTTTTTATGGCTTAAACTGTTTAACCCATGGTTTTAAACCAAATGGTTTAAACCATCCCACCCTATATATATATATATATATATATATATATATATATATATATATATATATATATATATATATATATATATATATATATATATATATATATATATACTCGAAATAAAAAAAATGGGCTCTTGGTATTTCACGGTCACATTTCATTTCTTTTATTATATCAATACTTTCGAACGAGTTAAGAATTAAATTTAAAAAGTGTGAAGCTTTGAAAAAGTTTAGTGTTCTTTTATTAGTTTTAATAATTACACCACACACCACACCACACCACCACCACCATGAGAGGAGAGGATGGATGAGGATGGGGAGATGACATAGAGGGGGGCAAACATCCCAACTCAGGTCAAAAAATTAAAAAATATATAAAAACAAAAAGATTAAATGAAATATTTATATATATATATATATATATATATATATATATATATATTTACATATATAGCAGAGTGAGAAAGAAAGAGAGAAAGAGATAAAGTGAGGACAGGAGAATGAGAGAGGAGAAAGAGGGAATATGGAAAGGAAGATGGAGCCGAAAAACATCTTCGCCCGAATATGTTTTAATTCGTAGAAAAAAATTCATAAGAGCCGCGAAATACCTAGGTCTTAAAATGCGTGTGTGTGAGTGTGTGTATTTGTGTGTGTATTTGTGTGTGTGTGTGTGTGTGTGTGTGTGTGTGTGTGTTTAGAATTCTCTTGAAGCGAAATAACGCTTAAGTGTATGTGTTATTTTAGGCGTTAATAATAAAATTAATTTGTAATATTTGACCTAATAATCGCATTAAAATGCATAAAACATTTTAGAGTAAAAGGACCAAAACCAGCGAGATTTGAAGATTTTGTCCCCCCTCCACCCATAGCACATCTCCCATCAGCACAAAAGTTTACCCTACGCCCAAGGTACCGATAAGAGCAGCTTTACCTATGGGAATAATGTTTACTCTCACCTTGTTAACTTAGTGTCAAGGATCGAAAAGAGAAGCGGAGAAACAGACCTTGAAACCTGTCTTAAATTCGTGTTAAGTTCGTGTTCAGAATATATTTTGAGAGCAAAAATTAAGTTACTGAGAAAAGTTTTAATCTTATTCTCACTTTATTCTCACTAAGACTTTCTTCTTATATGCCCCTGTGAGAGTGTGAGAGGCATACAGGACGATAATATGCAAAAAAGAAAATGATTTGAAAAGCTTTGAAGAACAAAAATTTTTCAATAAGAAGAATGAGAACGTTTGTTCTACATGACTTTAGTAATTTAGAATTTATAAATATATATATATATATATATATATATATATATATATATATATATATATATATATATATATATATATATATATATATATATATATATATATATATATATATATATATATATATATATATATGTCGTGTGTGATGGGTTGTGAAATGTGTGTTTTATATATCTTTATATATA
>JABUQX010021533.1:10000-17500 GCA_015478945.1 Trachelipus rathkii
TGATCCTTTTCCCTTTGCAAATGATATTTATGTGTGATATGTTATTAACGATATTAATGTGTGAGGGTGTGTTTGCGTGTGTCAAAGCTGTAACCGATAGACGATGGTTATAAGTTTTGAGTGTGAGCTAAGAACATGTAAAGCGTATTGAAATATGTAAGCGGATGTCAAGTGGAACTCGTGAGGAATGAAAAATGTTTTCAACATTATTTAAACTTTCTTTGCGAACGAAGCTATGTAACCTTGGATTTACTCATGAACTTCTAACTCTCTTAAAATCACTCCATCCGGAATTAACAACCCACACACACACACACACACACACACACACACACACATACACATACACACATATTATTATTATTATTACATATTTTTACACACATACATATATATATATATATATATATATATATATATGAAAGAGAGCATGAAAGATTAAAATATAAGTGGAATAAATAAGGATTAGGAAATTATTACCAATGTGTACTATGTGAGCATCAACTATGGTTACAAAATATTACCAAAATATTACAAGAGTAGAAAAGCAAAAATGATTGCAAAACAGAGAAAACTGCTGAGGAAATCATAATACAAGGTGGGGCAACATTTAAGGGCTTGCAAATAGAATACAGGCTAAAGAAAGCCAAATATTAAGTAAAAAATAGTATATATGAAGATACTGCAAGCAAATATAAGCTATTGCAGAAACTCAAACAAGCTATTGAAGCTACAAACTGCCAACTTGCCAAAGTAAATTGAGAAAATAAAGGCAAAGTACAGAATTGAGCTTCAATCAACATTAGGAAGATATTGAAGACTACTTAGTACCATCTATTCAATCAATTCAAGGGCTAATTAATTTCACAAAGAAGAAACTATTGAGGTGGAATTACTAGCAATTGACTAATACTTCAAGCTGAATCCTAAAAGCCAAAAAATCACTTAGTAATTAATAAAGAAGCTATAGAAGAAACCTGAGGACATCAAAGAAACTCTACAAAAGCTAAAAATTCATCCAGAAGAAATAAAAAAGGAATTTTCAGCTAATAGAGCCATCTTCAAGCAACTTTATTGATAAAGCAGCAGCCCTACAAATTGAGTAATATAAGCCACCACCCTAATCTCAGCCATTCTGAAATCCGATACATCAGTAATTTAGAAGGTAGTTATTTTTTATAGGTATTAATATAGTTGGTGTGAATGTGGTATTAATTTAAAAAAGTAACATCTATGAGTTTTCAAAACAAAAGCTAATAAGGACAAAAATAAATAAAAAGTCCAAAATAATAATAATTTTTTATTAACAGGAATAACTATTTTTCAATGATAATTATGTATAATTATGTTTATTTTTTAGCATTTAGTATTTGTACTTTTATATATTTATAGTTTTGTTATATTTTTATATTTTTAGAACCTATTCGTATATTTCCAATATGTGCAAATAAAGAAGAAATTCGAATGGAGTATTTCAAACAACCTGATGTTTAAGAACATTTTCATAGTTCTTCTAAAAGTTCTTCTAATTAGATGAAGAATCTCAGATGTGCCGTGAGGAATGATCATCCAATCGACAAACTAAGTATTTTAAGCATAGCAAAAAAAAAAAAAAAATAATAATAAAATAATAAAAAATATATACAGGTAAACTTATATATATGAAATATAAAAATTTATCTGTATATATAAATTGTGTTAAAAGTAACATCCTTCCTTATTTTTTTTTATATAAAATAAAATGAGTGAATGAGTTCGATAAATATTTAGTTTTAATATTTTTTTTAATAGTTTTTATTAATAGTTTAAAAAAAAATGAGCGATATCGAACAAACAAAAGAAATCGACAATATAGATGATACTGAAACAACTGAAGGAGGTTTTAAGGTTCCTTCAGGAAAATTAGCCGCTGTTACCTATAAAATTAACAGTATTAAAGGCAAATTATGGCATTCTTTCTTAAATAATTTAGATTTAAGTTTTGAAATCAAATCTGATGAACTGCAATTAGATGCAAAAGTAGAATCCTTAAAAAATACTTGTAGTGAATTAATAGCAGAATCTGTAGAGGCAGATAAAATACAGCAGTGGCTTACATTAAAATTAAAGCCATATTATGAGTTAAAAAATGATATTTCAAAATACATGAATAAATACGAGCCAAAGATTAGACCACAAGACAGTGCTAGTAACATTTCAAGTAAAACGAGTAGAGTAAGTATATCTAGTGCAAAAAATTCAATAGCACAATCATTGTTGCTCGAAATTGAAAAAAGTAAAATAAAATTACAAGAGCACGAACAATACTTGGCAAAAAAAAGGGAACTAGAAAATTTAGATTTGTACCAACATAGTAGTCATATAAAAAATTTAGAACAAAGTCTAATTAAAATTGAACAAAAATTAGAAAGTCCAATTTTCAGTATTAGCGATACTTCTGTAAAAAAGGAGAATAAAAATGTAAATTTTTCAGAAACTAAAATAAATAGTATAGCTGAAAATAATAATCAGGAGTCTAAACTAGTAGAAATTTTAAAACAAAAGTTAGAAGTGAGTATTAAGAATCCTCTTCCAATATGTGAGCCTGAAGTATTTTCTGGAAAGGATCCAACTAAATTTAAAGATTTTCTTTTAGTTTTTAAAACCAATATAGAAGGAAAATGTGAAAATGAAATGAACAAGCTTTCCTATTTAATTAAGTATACAGAAGGTAAAGCAGAAAATATAGTAAGAAGTTGTATGCATTTGGATGAAAATATGTTATAAAAAGGCAGTAGAAAAACTCGAGAAACAGTATGGAAATGAACAAGTTATTGCTAATACATACCTAAAAAAGCTAGAAGACTGGAATGAAATTAAGAATGAGGATGGTGAAGCTATGGCAGATTTTTCTTTGTTTTTAGATGCTATTAATAATGCAATGGGAAATATTACTCCTTTAAATGAATTGAATTCTACTGGTGCTATTTATAGAATAGTTAAAAAACTTCCCTACAAACAGCGTGATAAATGGAGAAATAAAGTTGATAGTATGTATGAAGAAAATAAAAAGGTAAATTTTAGTACATTCACAAAGTTTGTTGAAAAAGAAGCAAGGATCATGAATACACCATTGTTCGGAGAACTTGGCATTGGTACAAAACCAAAGCAAACAAAATTACAAAATGAAAAAGGTAAGTCACTTTATACAAAAGAAAATAATAATGACCATAGAAATAACAATAAAAATGTTAATAATAATAATAATAAATGGAATAATAATAATAATAATAATAATAATAATAATAATAATAATAATAATAATAATAATAATAATAAATCACAGTTTTGCAATTTTTGTAAAAAAGACAATCATAGTATAAATAAATGAAAAATTCTAGAAAAACAAAGCCAAGATGAAATAACAAAGTTTATTAAAGACAATAAATTATGCTTTAAGTGTCTCAGATCAAATCACTTTAGTAGTAATTGTAAAAGACCAGAAAAATGTGAAAAATGTAATAAGCAACATTTAACATTTCTGCATAGAGAAAAAGATAATGCCAATTCAACAAAGAAAGAGCAAGATGGCTCAAATATCTCACCAGCAGCACTCACTGTGAATTTAGAAGATAAAGATAAGAAAGTAGAGTCAAAAGAATCAGGAAGTAATGAAGCAAAAACCTTTCAGACAAAAGTAAGTAATAGAAAGCTATTTTATCCTGCGGTGCCAGTTAAAATCAAGCTTAAAGGTAAAGATAAAGTGATTATGACATACATGGGTTTAGATACATATTCATCAGCATGTTTTATGGATTTAGATATAGCCACAGAATTAGGTATGTCATATATGAAACCTCATAAAGACATAGATATAACTACAATGTATGGGCAAAATAAAATAAAAACATACATATTAAACAATCTAGAAATCTATGATATTGAGATGAGGAAATCTGAAACCATAAATAATATATACTGCAAAGAAAATTGGCCCTTTAAAATGGAAGAGAGTCCATCTATCAAAGATATAAATGGATTAGAATACTTGAGTCATGTGCCCTTCAACTTCATAGAATCAAAAATTGGATTATTAATAGGAATGAATCAAAGTAAATTGTTAAAACCCATAGAAGTAGTAGAAGGTCATTACAACTATCCCTTTGCAGTTAAGTATTCATTTGGATGGGCTTTACAAGGTTCAACACCAGATGGTATCCCAGCATTTATGAGCTTAAGATGTCATAAAACACAAATACAAGAAGAAGATGATAATTTGCTTGAAAAATATTGCTTAAGAGAGTTTTCTGAAAAGAATCCTGAACAAGTCTGTGACAGTGTTGAAGATCAAAAGTGGAAAAATAAGGTTGAAAATACATTACAAAGAACAATTACAGGTAAATTTCAAGTTGGTTTACCATTTAAAAAAGAAAATCAGCATTTTCCTAATAACAAAAATCAAGCTTTAGCAAGATTGTATTCATTAAAAAGTAAATTTTTGAAAGATAAAGAATATTTTGTACAATATTGTGATAACATAGATGAAATGTTAAAACTTAATTTTGCAGAAAAAGTTGAGAAACATGAGCTATTAACCAATGACAGATTCTATTTGACTCATCATAGCGTAATTCATCCACAAAAGAAAAAATTGAGAGTAGTATTCAATGCAGCTTTACCATACAATGGTATTTCTTTAAATAATAGTTTACTCACAGGCCCAGACTATATTTCCAATCTACAAGGCATCCTTTTAAGGTTCAGAAAAGAGAAATATGCTTTCATAGCAGATATAGAGAAGATGTTTTATCAAATACAGGTACTTGATAAAGATAAAGATTATCAGCGCTTCCTATGGTTCCCAGATGGTAATTTAAATAAAACTCCAGAAGAATATAGGGTTAAAGTTCATATATTTGGAAGTGTGAGCTCACCTTCAATTGCAAATTATGTTTTGAAGCAAACTACAAATGTAATTGAAGCAGAAAAATTCAGTAATCTAGCCAAAGATACCATACCTAGAAATTTTTATGTTGATGATTGTTTAAAGTCTGTGAAATCAGAAAATGAGGCTATAGCAGTTTATAAAGAAGTTAAAGAAATTTTAAAAATTAGTGGGTTTAATCTGCATCAAGTAGCAAGTAATTCAAAGAAATTTTTAGAAAATATTGATAAACAAGACTTAAGTAAAGATGTTAAAGAAATAAACTTATCTCTGGATAGATTGCCTTTACAAAAAGTATTAGGCTTAAGTTGGGACCCAGAAATAGATTTAATGAAAGCTAGGGTAGATATACAAAATAAAGAATTGACAAAAAGAAGCATTCTCAGTTGCATTTTTTCCATATATGATCCACTGGGATTTATTAGCCCAGTACTACTAGTAGCTAAAAAGATATTTCAAAATTTATGCAATAAAAAAGTTAATTGGGATGATGAAATTCCATCAGATATGAAAAAGGTTACATAAATGCATAGTGATGTTAATAAGCTAAATGATTTTCAAGTTCCTAGGCCATACAATCCAAATTGTCTAAAGTATAAAAGGGTAGAACTACATTATTTTTCAGATGGTTCACAAATTGCATATGCTGCAGTAGCATATATAAGATTCATTGGAGAGAATGATGAAATATATTGTTCATTGGTGTTATCTAAAACAAGATTGATACCATTAAATAAAAAATTGATGTTAACTATCCCAAGAATAGAATTAAGTGCAGCAAAATTAGCAGTTAACATACACCAAATTTTAAAAGATGAATTAGATATGAACATAAGCGAAGAGTATTTTTGGATAGATAGTGAAATTGTATTACAATATATCAAAATGAATCAAAAGATTCCAAAAGATTTGTACACAATAGAGTTAATTATATTAGATCACAAACAGATATAAGCCAATGGAATTATGTACCAGGTAAGCAAGCAAAGGGATATCTGTTAATGAGTTTTTGAATAATAAACTATGGAGCACTGGTCCAGAATTTTTGTACAAAGACAAAGCTTATTGGCCTGAGCAAAATAAAGAACATAAATTAGATGATGAAAATGATGAAATTATAAAAAGTAAACCTGTAATGGCCATACAACTACAAGAAAGTTCAACAGACAAGCTCATACATTCTGTCTCAGATTGGATGAAATTAAAAACAAAAGTAGCATGGATTTTAAGAGTTAAAGAAAATATGCATAAGAAAACCTGGAATAAAGGTGCAATGACAATCACAGAATTAAAAGAGGCAGAAAAGGCTATTTACAAATATGTACAAAATAAAGAATTTCATGATATACAATACAAAATAAAAAAGAAAGAAGCTTTGCCAAAAAGGCACATTTTGGCAAAATTCCTACCATTTTTAGATGATAATGGAATATTAAGGGTAGGTGGGAGGAATAAAAATCTGAATGATGTATCCTTTGATTTTAAACATCCAATTATCTTGCCAAATAGTCATGTTACAATGTTAATAATGAGACATTACCATAGAATTAATGGACATTTAGGAAAACAAACAGTTTTAAATGCTTTAAGAGAGAAGTACTATATCATTGGAGCAAGCAGAAGTATTAAGAAAATTCTAAAAGATTGCATTATATGCAGAAAGCTCCATACAAGGCCAACTCAGCAGTTGATGGGAGATTTGCCCAAAGATAGATTAGAATGTGATATACCACCATTTACGAGCATTGGAATAGATGCCTTTGGTCCTTTTCTTGTAGTAAGGGGAAGAGGGAAGGTAAGAGAAAAAAGATATGGATTAATATTTTCATGTTTAAGTAGTAGAGCCATACATTTAGAGATGTTATATTCATTAGATACTGATGCTTTTATCAATGCTCTAAGAAGATTTATCAGCCGCAGAGGCAATGTGAAATTGATCCGATCAGATAATGGATTGAACTTTGTAAAAGCTAACAAAGAATTGAAAGGACAAGTTAAAAATTGGAATAATAAGCAAGTAAATAAATTTTTTGAGCAAAAAGAAATACAGTGGTTATTCCAACCCCCTCATAGTTCTCATAAAGGAGGTCATTTTGAAAGACACATTAGAACTGTAAGAAACATATTACAAGCTTCACTCTTAGAACAGCTAATAAGGTTGACAGATGATAACTTGAACACTTTGTTCTGTGAGATAGAATTCATTATAAATAACAGACCAATAACAGAATTTTCAAATGATTTAGAAAACTTAGAAGCTTTGACACCAAATCATCTACTAACCCTTAAAGGCAATATAACTTTTCCACCAGGTTTATTTCAAGATAAAGATTGCTACTTATATAAAAGATGGAAACAAGTCCAGTATCTTGCTGATTTGTTTTGGAAAAGATGGATCAAAGAATATGTCCCTTTATTGCAAAAAAGAAGTAAATGGTTAGCAGAAAAAGAATCACACAAAGAAGGAGATTTAGTCCTTTTAATAGATGACTTCAAACCAAGAAATATGTGGAATTTAGGAAAAATAGTAAAAGTTTACAAAGATGACTCAAACAGAGTGAGAATAGTAGATGTAA
>JABUQX010021533.1:25000-39543 GCA_015478945.1 Trachelipus rathkii
CTGCATAGACAAACTCTTTCATGTGTCCCCCAGAGATAATAATCCAGTCAGGTTAGGTCAGGTGATCGTGCCGGCCAAGCATATGGTCCCCTTCGGCCGACCCAGCTGTTTGAATATGTTCGATCAAGATTCTCACATACTACGAGGTGTGAATGTCTATGTGCCCCGTCATGTTGCAGATACATCGCAGCTCGGGTTACCAAAGGAACATCCTTCAAAAGATTGGTAGTTCGATTTCTGTAGAAAATTTGGTACTTTTCCCCCGTAAGACGACCATAAAAAACATGTGAACCAATAAGCTGATTTCTAATGATACCACACCACACCTTCACAGAAAACCAGTGTTGAAACTTTTTTTCAACCGTAGCATGAGGATTATCATGAGCCTATCCATGATTGTTCTTACTATTATTACAGGCACGTTTAAAGGTCGACTCATCTGTAAATAAAATTGCATTTCGGACGTTCGGGATCAGTCATGATCAAACTGCTTCAATACTTATTTATATAGTATTGATGTTTTCAATATAAATAAATAATAATATACAATATAGATATATAAATATATAATAAAAAATAAATTAATATAAATAATAATATAATTTAATTAACTATATAATACTAATAAATATATAATTAATAATAATAATTATAAAATATATATCTAAGTAATATGAAATAATATAATATAAATAGTATTATTATTAGTATATTATTATTAATAATAAGTTAATATTATTTATATATTTAATATTTTTATTATTTATTCAAATTATTATTTATTAAAACGTCGGAATAGGATAGGTAAGAATATAGACTAGCTTATGAGTAAGATTATATTATACATATAGGTTAAGGATAAGAGATTAGTGTTAGGTATAGGTTACGGTCTATGTAAGTATGGTATTAGTATTTTGGAGCTTAAGGTTAGGAGTATTATGGTTAGTTTGAGGATTAAGGTTAGAGAATATATGATTATGAGTTTAGGTTAGAGTTAGTAGGTTAGGTTAGGTTAAGTTAGGGGTTAGGTTAGGTTAGAGTTAGGTATGGTTCAATGAATGGACATTCTCTATCAAGGTTAGGTTTCTTTAGTTTATAATGGACCTTGTGTCTTCCATAGGGTCTAAATTTGAATCTATAAGTAGTACTACTAAATATATAGTACTATATATATATATTACTTATTATGAAATAATATATATTATATAATATAATATAATATATATATATTATATATATATATATATATACTTTTATAACCTTTGTGCTGAAAAAATTACTTTTAAAATGCAACAAAGATTGAGGAAGAACGGGGAAGCTTGTTGAAATTGATGAAGAACATTTACAAAAGAAACACAACACGGAAGATTCTTCCAGACTGGATCTTTCGGTACATATTCAGGGGTACGTACAACAATTATTTTTGAAAGCAATACCAAATAGGAAAGAAGAAACATTGTTGGAATGTATAAAGGACAATATAAAGCCTGAGACAACAATTATCAGTGATAGCTTTGCGTCATACAAAAACATATCATCAATTCCTGGGTTTAATTATGCTCACGAGATGGTCAACCACTCGAAAAACTTTGTAGATCCCAATACAAATGCAAATACGCAATTGATTGAAAGCACATGGCAAAAATTAAAACAAAGGAATAAAAAACAATGGGGAACATCTAGAATAATGTTAGATTCATATATATGTGAGTTCGTATGGAGGCATAATTATGACGAGGACACACATTTCGAAGAAATTCTTAAATTGATGGCAAATTTTTAAATTACAATATATTTAGTTCAAATTTTAAATAATCGACATTTAAATGTTAATATAATATTAAAAAAATAGGTACTCTTACTATATAGACATTAAACATAATATATTTACGTTAATAATAATATACTTATTGGAATAATGAATTAATGACAAAATTTAACATATAAGTACATTCTTAATTTCTTTATATATATTATATCGCTTGGGTGTTGGTATATAAAGAGTGAATTTACCTTAAAGGTATTGGTTCTATATTATAATATATAGTATATATATTATATATATATATATATTACACTATATACAATCATATATATTATAGTATATATTATATATCATATATATATATATATATATAGATTATATAATATGTATATAGTATGTACTTAATAATTCTAAAACAAAAACGACTTTCTATTGCCTTGAAATAATCGAAAAAAAATCGATTACATCGTTCGTTCGATATATATCGGTTAACTTCCTTTTAAAGGACAAGTTCCGAACACTGTATATACTGATTCAATGAATTCAATGAATATTCACTTACCTTCCATGTGTCTTTAAAGTGCTGTTGCCTTTAGAAATGCGGGGCTTCACCTTGGCAAGTGCCACTCTCATATAATTTTCGCAACAAAGCCTGTTCCTTTTTTCGTTTTTATGTCTACCATTCTCGAAAATGATTGCTAGCAAAGATACGTTGTAACAAATGGTATGAGTATCTCAAGCGCTTTCTTAGCAAAAAGAAGGTACGCACCGATTTGATGACACCAAAACGTTGAGAGTGTTGTTGTTGTTCTGAAAAGTTGCTGTTGAACCTGGTTTTGTTGAAGTTCACTGATTTCCTCGAGGTATTCATCATTGACATCTGCCGTCTCAACACTATACGTGAATGGCTGTCTCACCCATTCTGGATATGACTCTCTGTAGGGAAGTTCCAGTCCGAGAGATTTGCGAGCTCATCTAAGTTGCATAGCATTGCTTGTTTAGTTCCGCGGCGGTTATACTGAAATAATCTTCCAATTCAGACACTCTTCGATCTTAGTACATCAGTGTCCAGTCAGGAAAGTTTTCAAAGTAATCATTATATTCGTCGTTTCCATAAGGTAGTTTATTCGAAAAGCCTTCAAGGTTTCTTCCGCTCGATAGGTGTTTGACTCACCGCTTGCGATGTTGATGAGAGATTGAAGTGCGTGAAAATACTCGCCATAGCGTCCAAAATGAGAATGAACTCAGAATCTTCAAAGCAATCTGCGTCAATGTTGGTGCTCTCACAAAACCAGGGCTAATTCCCACTAGGCATAACAAAAACACGATTCCCAACACTTTTCCAAGGAATAACCTCCTAAGTTAGAATGGTACTGAAGTACAGTCGAATTCAGATCTATTTCATTACACAGGTCCTTGTAATATCCGTGTTTCAAAGTACTATTATTTCACGCCTATCATGTTTTCAACCTATATATAATACATATACATACAAATTTTAAAATCTTAACTGACAGTATTGAAATGTCAAGATAGTATTGTTGCCTAATAGCACTGCTTATGAAAGAACACAGATGCGTATCAGAACGAATAGTGGTTGTCTATTTACTGAACGCCAAACCAGTTAAGTTAGATCACGCATTAGGCAGAGCGTTCCGACGAATACCAAACTGAGCTGATACATAAATATCACCAGTAAGATAAGATTATCATCTATGAATAGAGACATACTACACAACTCTTCACGTATATCGAGTATGCTTGACTTATGATTGTTGTAAGTTAAGGACTATATACATAAAAAAATAATAATAAATCTTTACTCATTAACTCTTACTTTCAATAGCGAACGATATAAACAATCTGAGCTTTGAATTGGATATAACGTCGTATTGAGTCTTATTAGATAAGTATCAAGGCTGAATTTTAATAGTGCATTGAAAATTAAATATCTGCACAACTTGAAAATACAAGATACTCAACGACTCATGATCATTACTGTTCTTCTGCTGATTGAGTGATCCATCATGAAAAGATAAATTTATGAGAATAACTTATATTTCAGAGTTTTTCCCCGCAACAATATCGCCATCTTCAAGACGTACAGTCATGTTAATTTAAATCAGAGTGTTTATCACAAATGGGTATTGTGAGGTTGATACTGTATAGTATTGCGATCAGGTTACAACTTATAATATCTATACGATGACTTAGTGTAGGATGAGTTGGTCAATGGGTACAAAGCCGAAAACGGTAATTACCTTCGAAATAGGCCTATTTTATCAATCGAATCTATATAGCCCTACTATTAGTATTTAAATCAGTGAGCGATTAGTGATTATCTAGTATGTCCCTATCACCGATCAGCTGTAGAAGTGTTCTACATTTAATTTAATATTAGCCAAAAATGGTGCTAAACATGGTAATATAGAGCTACACTTGCGCTTATGAGCAAATCAAATATTGCATTTATAATATTCTGACATTCTATTTTCTGTTCGTATATCTACTTTAAATATAAAAAGCTGTACACATGCACCTCACGAGACACTTATCTATATTATTTCAAGACATGAGTGGGTAAAACATGAGCATTAGTGAAGAATATATATCAAAAAAATAAAATTGACACGGAATCCCACAGCGATCCAGAGTACGCCGGCCAAGTTGGTCATAAATCCTCAACAGTAATGCACTTGATTACGTGGAGCATCTATGTATTGTACATACACGTAATGTTTCAACTATTACTAGTATGATTTACGTTTCAAATATCCCAATAGATATATGAAGGAGTTCCAACATCTATTGTTTTTTATTTTTTCCTACTTTTTCCTACTATCACCTTTATATAATTTATTAATTATTCATAATTTTAATATTTATTAAAATTATACACATAATAATAATATATAAATAGGAAAAAATATACTTTACCCAGCAAAAACAAAAACAGATTTGGAGCTCATATGACAAGTGTGGGAGGTAAATAGCGTTATTCTTCTTTCTATATACAATAGGCAACATATTGTGTGACAATGTCACGAATGATCAATAAAATGAAGTCGTAAAAGAATATTTTGATCGTTAGCTACGTGCTTATTACCTTATATTTTGTTATATATAATATAAAATATTAATATTATAATTAAATATATATATAGTATATATATCATACTATTATTATATATATATATATATATTAATATAATATATTATGATAAATATAATATGATAGATAAATATATTAATATATAATATTAATATATAATACTTAATATATATAGTATAAATATTATATATATATATCAGAGCTTAGCATAGAGTCACTGAGTTATGCGTCCTAATTGCAGCCTATTACGCATCTATCAATTGTAGGCGCAAAGGCGCTAAAACAATTTTTTAAAGCGGAAAACTGTCTGACAAAGTCCTAATTCTCGACGCCATATAGAAGGCCTATGAACAGGATAAAAAAAAGAATTGAAAAATAATAATAACCTCTTAAAAAATTATGAACTAAAGAAGCGTGGCAACTTGTATTACATTTAACTAAAAAACTCGGTAAAATTTATATAATATTATAAAGTATATAATAATATTAATTATATATTTAATATTATATAATAATGTATAATTAATATATATTATATAGATTAAAAATACTATATATATTAATATATTAATAATATAATATATTATTAAGATATATATCTATAATATTATATTAATATACTTAATAAATATATATAATTAATGATATATATATACAGAGGTGGCAGGTATCCTTTACTAGTATTATATAAACACGTCTACACTGCCCAAACGATTAAAACGAACTATATATGTTGAGTAACGAGTAAACTTGACTATCGATATCTAGCTTCTAGTAGTTTTTTCTTTACTATACAAATAACATCTGTGTAGCACTATGGTCTCTCGGAAGATTTTTCAAACATTTTTCCCACGCTCTCGGTGCGCTAATTACGCTCCCTCTTGTGTGAGCGAGTTTAATAACATGACACACGGCACTTGATCGAGTTGAAAGAGTGAGATCGTTAGATAGTCAGTCAACGTGATCTTAATTACCAAAATATTAATAATTCGGGTCTATTGCCATACACATCATAGCATATCTTCTTATATTTATAATGCGAAACTTGTTTATATCTATTGCAAATAATTAGAAATACAGCCACCGGCCCGAACGAAAATTAGCTATGCGCAATAGCGTAAGTAGGCGCTGATGTTGACAAAATTAATATAGCTGACGAATTAAGTGCGCTAGGTATATATATAATATATATCACGGCAAAAGTTAAACCAATGAAATTACTAGCTGCAGCCACCTAATCTGAATATATATATATAGATATAGATAATATAGATAATTAAATATATATATAAATAATATAGTATTATATTATATATCTATTATATAGTATATATATATATTTATATATTACTAATATAATATATATACTATATATATATATTGATATATTAATTAATTATAATAGATAAATATAATATAAGGAAATAAAGTAGGATCGCATAGAAAAACTGATGTATTAATAGCAGATGATCCTAATTATAATGATATAAAGCTGTAATAGAAACATGAAGGTACAATAGTAGTTGCGGTAGGTATAATAAATTCGTGAATAACAATATTAGCTGCATATAACTAATATATGGTAAGTAAATTAATAAGATATTCAGGATAAACTAAGTTAATGATTATGTAAGGTAATTTATATTATTGTATTACATTAGAAATAAGAAATAGGTCTATATAATGTATGAGTGGAGATGAATATCATAAGTAATTAGGCGAAGGTTATTGGCAAAAGCGTAAGAAAATATTTGAAGAAGGTAAAATTGCAGAAATATAGATGAATACCTATGAGTAAATATAGCCAAACGAGGTGAATAAGTAGATTGATTATTTCGATATTGGATATTGTGTACAAATACCGATTACTAGGATAGTGTAAAATAGTTCCGATGAGATATTGATAGTGAGAGAGCATCTTAATAAGTTATATCAATATACTTAATTATTATGATAGGTAAGATAGAATAATAATTTGAGGTAATATATTGTAAAGTGAATATATATAATAGGAATTAGTTTATATATAAGTGATAGTTATAAGGAATAATATATACTTGAGTGAGTATTATATCTTGGTCGAATAAATGCGTTTTATGTAAGATTAGGAGTTGGTACGATATAGATATGATTGTTTATTAAGAAGTAAGGTGCGTTATAGCTAGTTTAGTATTATGTATAATATGTCATTGTTATCAAAAATCTATTTATAACATTTAACTAAGATAAAAATGTATATAAGTAAAAATAATAGGGAATAGAATATAATAAATATAATTTGTATATATATATTTTTATTATTAGTTATATATTATTTTGGAGGAGATATATAGTATAAAACAGCAATAAGTATAGATTATTAATATATAGTAGGAGCTACGCTTCTATGTCAAAATATTAGCTATATTAGATTATGATAAGTATGTTATTGGTGTTATAAGTAGATTACTGAATGAATCTTAATAAGTATATAGTATAAGTATAACATATGTAGAATACCGTGGTGTAAATAATAAATTAGAGAGATGAAATGATTGAGTCAATAATATAAATATACGAGGAAGTTATGCGGCGGAACATCCGCCATCGTTCAAGTCTCCTCATATGCTCTTATTTGCTACTAATTAGTAACTATAAATTAGCATGGGTCTAGACTACACAAATGTATTGGAGAGCGACGTCGGGACATGTTCCAACACCTGTAGTATCCAGAAAGATATGGAAACAGCTAGTGAATAGTGCGATTCTAAATGGAACAGTGAGCCTGATAGGTGCCTCACTTGTTACTTTATATTTCTAAGCTTTATGAACTTACTCACTCTTCGACTGTCTTAGATATTGCGTAATTTTTGGTAGTCTCGTATATTTCATCGATTAGATGGTCCTGATGACAGATCAAGTAAAGGTATACGTCGGCACGATATATTGAATCCGAATCCAGTAAACTTAGAGTATTTTGGGATTGTTGTCTGCTGTCAGGAGACATGAGGGAGGAGACTTCGTTTCGGGTTGGAAGGTTTGACTATTCAAGATTTGTCCGACAGTATGAGAGAGCAGCTCGCAACTAGAGTCCTCAGTTCAAAAGAGTATCCTCTTACTTTGGGTTTTGCCAGTCACTGTCTCATGAAAGTGTCCGCTTAATGGACTCATTGATCGTAGTTTGTAAAGGCTAACGATAATAGATTGCAGGCAAGTGTGGGCTAGGCGACTCACTTAAAATATTGCCTCCTATAGCGTGTTGTAACAGGTCTAATCTTTAATCTCGATTATGTCGCTTGATTTAATCTTCCATTAGTGCTCTCTATTTCATAATGATCTTCTCTAACTAGCACACTAGACTATAGTGTCTAAATCAAATTAAATACACGTATGCCACGAGAGAGACCGACATCGTCAACATTCATTTACCTCACTCATTATCAATTCTGCATCCAACTTTCGTATCAACTTTCCTAGAATCTAGCCTCAATCTCAATTGAATATATGTATCCACCGAGATATTACACTCGCTGCGCACCTCATAAGATGTTCTAGCGGTGTGTCGACTGGTCTCTAAAGAATACGGATACTAACGCCTATTATGTGAACAATTCAAAATTCTTTACAAACCCATCTCTTCCTAATTCTCCTCGTAAGACACTCTAGAGTGCGTCTAAATCTCCTATTACGACGTGACACCTCTTCTCTCCTGTTGACAATCTAAACATCCTTAGCCTTAACATACATTTGTAACCAGGAGAAGGTACTATATGAAACCTGCACATCACACACGGTTGCCTAGGCGCTCAAAACGAAAACTGTCGATTAGTTTTATGCTAATTACAAGGGCCTTCAATTTAGCCCATGTAATATAAAGTTACTGTATTACTATCGGGGGGGGGCACTGGTTTCACACGGCTTTTGTATAGACACTGAAAAGCAAAAACTTATATAAACTCGTTCAGCACTTCCAGTTTTATCTCTGACCTCACTACACTTGAATACTTTAGAGAGCGCGTTATTCATGATTCAGCTTTTAATTCTATTATATTTATAAGTAGATATATATTTAAAAATTAAACTATTAATTTATATGTGTGTATATAAGTATATGTATATTGAATATATATAAATAAATATTATATATAAAAGATATAAATTATATATTATATATATAATATATCAATATAAATATATATAATATAGAAATAATATTAATAATATATGTATAGAATAATATATATAATAGTATTATATAGTATTTTAATATATATATATATATATACTATAATAAAGATATATAATATAAAATATATAGAAACGAATAAAGTAAGAAGAAGGGAGACTGAGCGCGAAGAACACACACACAACACAACACAGACACACACACACCATAATATATAATATAAATATATGAAATAATATACTATATATTAAAAATAAATAAATGATATGTATAAATATATATAATAAATATAATATGTGTGTGTTGGTGTGTTGTTGTGTGTATGCATCGCGCGCACCCACTTTCCTTCTACACTGGAGTAGGTACTTCCTCTTACGCACGTATCATAAAGCTATCCAAAACACACTTTCCCTTTAAAAAAATAATATAAATGTCATTATACAAGATAGCCCGAAGAATTACATTACAGATGTTCTCTATTGTCTCTTCTCTTAATTTCAGCCACCAAAGTCGTTTATTCCTGGTCTTCTGATTGGATCTCCCTAGTTTTCTGCTAGGTCACGCACCTGTCAACTCTACTACTAAATTCTTCTGTTCTAGTTATCTATCTTATAACCAACAGACCTCTATTAATTTCTCTACACTTAATACTAAATAGAACACATTCCCCTATCTCACGTTTCTGAATAATACACGTGGTATTTCAAATCTCAACACCACCATGGTCTTCCGATCTAACTGTCCAATAGAGATCGGAAACTTGCGACCACTTTCTATCGCAGAAAGAATTCGATGCAGTGGTGCGAGTCTCCCGTTCGTATCCAGTACATCTGAGATGAAAATAAACATTTTCTGACCTTTACTTCTCCCTATCTGTAAACTCCTAATCCTCATCTGGTTCCGCCGATCGACGCCATCTTCTGTATCCTCCTCATAATTAGTCTTCCGCTTAGACTTCCGCTTCCTGCGAGGAAACTGTTTGACACTTCGGTGCTGTAAATACTTTGGTGTTGCTAACTGGTCGTACATCTTTATTTCCCATGAAATGCACTGCTCAAAGGAGGTGGTCCTCGCCTCGGAAGTGGCAAAAACGATACGTGATTGATTTCCTGTAATGGAAACCTACACTCCATAATTCCTTATCCAAACTAAATTAAACGAACTTGGTTTAACTACGCTGTTTCTGTTATTGCCTGCCTTCAAGTATCAGCAATTATGGTAAAAACCGGGACTTTAAAAACTATCTGAAGCGTTCTTTTGGAACGGAGTGTTGATGAATTGCTAGTGGTTAGGAAGCGCCCCCCCCCCCGGGTAAAAAACTGTTAACTCAGCGACCGATCCGAGGTCCCTTCTGCACGGCATGGCTGTATTCTGTCCTTGACCATCATCATCTTCGACTGCATTTTCATAGGACCGTACAGCTTATATTCTCTCGAATCGTGTAAACGATTCTCCTTGACACTAAAAAACTTCTTATTCCATTGAGAATGTCTTGTTTGTTTTATCCTCTTGTCAGAACTCTTTTCGAATTTGCAAAGAATATTCAACTCTAGCTTACGTTCCTTTACCCTCCTTTATTATCTCCGATGGACAACTGCTGTTAAAGTTGAACCTATCACTCAAAACTTACAATCTCATCCACTTTAAAGACAAATCACGAGCTATTCCTCTTTCTCCAACTCCCCCTAATTCATTTATCCCAAATTGTACTTTCTTTCTAAAATCGCCTTTCTCTTCTCTCTCTCTCCTCTCTCTCTTCTCTCCTCTCTCTCTCCTTCCCAGTCCCTATCTTTCTCTTCGTCCGCTCCTTCGTCTCTTCATCTCTCTCTCTCTCTCCTTCTCTCTCTCTCTCCGGTTCTCCTCTCTCTCCTCCTTGGGGCAGCGCGAGTCTGTGGGGACGGTTGGTGTCATGGGGTTGTGGGGAGAGGGGGGCTGATGTGTGGGGCGTGAGTGTCGTGGTGTGTGAGTTTTCGCTTGTGATGTTGATCTGTGTACATCTATGTTTGCTCGCCAGTGTGTGTGCTTCTGGGGCTTGTGGGATGGAACCCTCTCGAATAGTGGTGTTGTGCAATCTAGGGGCTGTGTAGTGCGGGGGAGAAGTGAGAGGACCTTCCTGTGGTTATGTCTGTTGGTCGGGCGTTCCGCTGTCGTATGTGCTGGCGGGCGCGTGTTGGCTTGGTTGTGTGATGGTGGGCGTGAGGGAGTGTGTTGGTTGGCGTGGTTGTGTGACTTCGTGTTGTTCTTTCAGTCTCGCTGGCTGCTCTCGCGTGGTCGTTGTGTTGTGCGGGAGATATAGCCATTAAAAAAGAACCTTCTCAACTATAAGGAAGAACCCTTTTCCAACCCTTAAAAACAAAGACCCCCCCACCCTTAAATAAGAGCCTTCTCAAACCTTAAAGAACTATCTCTAACCTTAAAAACAGAAGACCCTTCTCAACCCTAAATAAAGCCCCTCAGCCTAAGGAAAGAAGACCCGCCCACTAACAATAGGAAGTCCCCCCTCCCTTAAATAAACGAACCTTCTCAACCTTTAAAGAAGAAATCTCCAACCGTAAAAAAGGATGAACCCCTCAAACGTCCATACACCCACTAACTTTCTGCTTTCTGAAAATCAACTATAAATAAATAAATGAAAGCTTAATTTAGTTTATCTTTTTTCCTTTTTTTTGATCGGCGTTAAGAAGCGGCTTCACTGGGCGCTCTCTTTCTTCCTTCTTTCGGATCACAATCGGAAATTTCAGGAGTGCAAATATAATGAGGGGATTCAAGGAATGATTAATAACATACGATATTTAACTCCCCAACTTATTGACAGATACAAAAAAAATTTATTGGCCCTCTCTCTCTCCTTCTCTCCATCTCTCTCTCTCTCATTCTCTCTCTCTCGTCCCCTCTCTTCCCTCTCTCTCTCTTCCTCTCGATCCTCTTCCTTCTCTCTCTCTCCCTTCTCTTTCCTCTCCTTTCTCGTTTTCTCTTTCCTTTCTCTTCTCTTCTCGTCTCGTCCTCTCTCTCTTCGTCTCTCTCTCTCCTCTTCGTCTCTCCTTCTCTCTCTCTCTCTCCTCTGCTCTCGTCTCCTCTCTCCTACCTCCCCTCTCTCGTTTCTTTTCTTTCTCTCCTCCATGCTCTCTCTCTCCTCTCTCCTCTCTCCCCTCTCTCCCCTCCTCTTCCCTCTCTTCTCTTTTTCTCTTTCCGTTCTCTTTCCTCTCTATCTCCCTCTCCTCTCTTCTCCTCTCTTCTCCTCTGCCTCTGTCTCTCTCTCCATCTCTCTCTCTCTCTCCTCCTCTCTCCTCTCTCTCAGTCGTTTACATCTTTTCAAATCTATACATCTATTCTCTCCTCTCTTCTCTCTCTCTGCTTTGTCCTCTCTCGTCTCTCTCTTTCATCTCCTCGCTCTCCTCCCTCTCTTACTTTTGGCAGGGGATAAGATTTTTTTGGCAAATAGAAAAAATTGATGGAACATTTACAAATTACTTAGGAAATTGTAACGGAATTTAACTATGGAATTACAATCTGTATTTAATAAAATCCCTCAAACAAAAAAAAAAAAAAATATATATAATAATAAATATAAGATAGATACAAAAATTATAGTAATAAAAAAAATATATCTATATATATAACCTTAAGTCATATAGATAAATAATTAAATAGATAAATTAGTATGTAAATAATATAATTATATTATGACAATGAAAGTATAAATCAAAGTTAAAAAATAATATAATATAATACTTTATCATATAAAAAATTTAAAATATAGCGGTAAAAATCGGGAAAGGCCCACAAAATAAAAATTAAAAAAAAAACTATCAAAGTAGATATTACAACATAAGTGCAGTTGTTGAACCACGTTTTATAGTTTTTTTTTTTAGTTTAATAAATAATAAATACTGTAGTTATTTAATTAACGATAAAGAACAATAATAAGAATAAAAATTTCCTCGCCCTTTCAAAAATTAATTTTAAATTTTAAAAAAATGACAGACCTCCAGATCCTTGAAGATGAAAGCTTCCTGAAAAATGCAATAACGCAACAACCATAGAAGGAAATGGTAATATGGTAAGAGTTTCATCAGTAATATATGAAATTTATGGGTTAAAAGTGTGTAGAAATATATTTTAGTTCCAGTGTCTTTGGGTAAAAAGATCATCTATAACCTTATACTAAATCTTGCTTTATTTTATATTTTTAATCCTATTATTGCTTAATTATCTATCCCCATATCAAATTTGTATGTGTTGAGAGGTTCATTGAAATTTGAAACAAAAACAAATCTATTCCCTTCCGGGGGGCATGATTCCAAGGGTCTAGTATGCTAAAAGAAGAAAACGAATCCTACAGCTGTCAATGAAGAAGTGTGAAAAGCTGTCTATATGATATTTGAAGGAGGGTGCACGGTGACCCGCGATACCAGACCAGAAGATACATGCCATTAAAACCTTCAAAAAGGAATAAAACCAATTTGTTCAATTCCCTCGAGAAGTGGTGTTCATATAGCTAATGCTTTGGAATATGGTTCTGCACGGAACAGCCAATATTCCTAGGCCGAGGACAAACCAACAAGATTTAGTAAATAAAAATGATAAATTAAACCAAAATAAAAAAAGTTCTGTTTGCTTTTAATAATATTAAGTGTTTTAAAAAAGCAAATATATAAAAATTTAACGCAAATAAAAAAAAGTTTTAATTTAAAATTAAAAACTGCCTTTTCTACAAAATATCCGCTTAATAAAGATAAGAAACTATAAGTAGACAATGTTTTTTTCACCTAACCAAGCATTAATTTTATCAACACCTTATATATTACTGTTTAGAATTAATTAATATTAATAAAATCACTACTCTTATCCTCTAAATAGAGGGGAAAAAAATAATAATCAATGACCTAATATCCCTCAGAGAGTGACCTCACAATTTCCCCCAGTTCAATTTGGCTCACGGGCATTCAAATAAACAATTTACACAAAATATTTATAATTAAAAATTAATTGATCTTCGTCATGTATAGTACATATACGAAGTTTAAATTTTTTGAAAAAACATGACATAACAATATGACTTGGATAATAATAAAGACTTTTAATAACTTCTACAAAAAAAAAGGTAACCATAAATTTTTCTTTCCATTTTTCCCTTTCATATTTACAATCAGTACTATAAATATAGTATTTTTACTATTATAATAAAAAATATAATCAGTATAATAAAATATTATATATTTTTATGAATAAAAAGAAATATAGATATATAAATAAATAGTATAATATATAAATTATAAATATAATAAATTAATAAAATAAAAAATATATATAATATATATATATAAAAATAATAAAAAATATAGTAATAATAAGAGGAATATAAAATAATATATAAAATATATATATATATGATATATCATAATATCTAATATATATATATTAATAAATATATATCAATAGATTTTTCCTCCTGCCCCGTAAGCAGCAGGCAAATAATAAACGGGGCTCCATATTTAGCG
>JABUQX010021534.1:0-24910 GCA_015478945.1 Trachelipus rathkii
TTTCTTCTTTTGTGAGCAAGCAACCGCTTATCATCTAGAGAGGCATGGGTAAATTTAAGAATCCGATATTCTGATGAAATGTCTTTTATTCAACATGAAACGTAGAAAGTTAATGTGCAATAAAAGTAAAGAAGTAATATAAATAGAGTCCCTTCTGTTGTGAGATACGCTCTCGTCTTCGTAATGGGAATAAGGTAATAACTGACTGTTCCAGGCGCGTTTACCACCCTGTGCCTCGTTGACTCTTCGTTTTAGCGAGAATTTGTGATCGAAAATTCGGAGTCGCAGCCCTTCCTTAAAATTTACCTCTCTTGCGCCGAAAGCTGCGTTTTAAGTTTGGAGGATTCTTCTGGTAAGAGAGTATGCGTGCGTCGACGAATTTTATATTCCTTCTGATTCTTATTTCTTTATTGTTATTTAATCTGACTAAGGAGTATCTCACAGAACAGGGTTTTATATAATTAATTGTTCAGTTTCGACTTATGCTAAAATTTTGCTGGCGCAAATCTGGGGGATTTCCGCTGAACATCAAAGTAAAATTTTTACAAAGTTATAAATGGGTGAGCTACACACTATATATATGTATAGTATATATATATATATATATGTAATATTAATATATATATTATATGTAATCTATAAGTATGTACTCAACCGAGAATGAGTAAGTAATATATATATATTAGATGGGTAGAAAGTAGTTTATATATTATAATATATATTGATAGCTTATAGGTTAGGTATACATAAGGTTTGAGAATGTGATGGATTGAGTTTGGAAAGATTGTGTGTAACAAAGCGTTTATAGAAGGGTGAAGTTCCGAGGATTGGAGAGAGTAATGATAGTACCTTGACATAAGGATTAAAGGAGACAAGGTAACTGTAGGTATTAGATAGGGGAATTAGTTTATTGAGTGTTGCGCAGGGAACATATAATACACTGGTATTTTGCAAAAAACGAAAAGCTGCTGTATTGTAATAGTCGTTTATCGTTTTTGAGCCTTTGTGCTTACAGAAACTTTCTGAAATTGCCGGTTTGGAGTGTATCGCATTCGATGTTTTGTCAAACTATTTCGCACATATGCGGTGGAAATTGTCAATTTTAGGCTTGCTTACGCAAAAATGTAACAAACAATATGCCGATGTGGTAGGCCCATCTGAATTGATGAATTGTTTATTGACAAGTGAAAATAAAACCTTTAAATATATTTCTTACCAAAATGGATTAACTCCCATCCACTAGTGATGCAGGTTATAATGTAATATAAACCATTTGGTTATTCAAATCGATATGCTCTTCACAACAGTCTGGATTCAATTGTTTGTAAACAAAAGTAACTTCGTAGAAATCGCTCGTCAATTTTTGCCCGAAATTTTTTTGTGCTAAACTGTGTAAGCATTCCTTATCCGAGCGTAAGCACAAATGACGAAAACGAAAACGGGTTATATATATATATATATAGTAAAGTGATGTATATATATATATATATACGTATATATATACGTACTATAATAAAACGTGTAGCTATACGACAGTCGGATCATATATATGATAGTTATAGTATATATATATAACTGAGATGTATACTATATTATAGTAATATATGATTCATATATATATATAGCTATAACATGGTTGCTCACCGCTAGCTGACCAAAACCTTTCTGGCCTCTTGTCAAAATAAACAACATCTCTAACAACTTCTTACAATCAATCTGGCGCTTCATACAATATTGGTCGATCTGATGGTTTCTGGTTGCTAATTTCTCCAACTGAAAAGGCCAATCTCTTCTGTCATCCTATTTTCCTCTAACTGCTGAAGCCATGGTAGTATGTCTGGCATTTCCTCTTTCCTCCTCCGTGCTCAGTGTGTCCTATGCATTTGACCCTGTGATTACATTTCGTATCAGGTCAGATGGGGTTTTCATGAGAATCTATGAGGCGTCTAAGTGGAAAGGCGGGTGGCCCAATGGCATTTCCTCCCCGCAGTTCTGAGTGGAGTGTGCTTGCGATGGCTGACCCCTCCCCCACATTGTCAAACTATATTCTTATGGTCCATACTAACACTTTCCCTTAAGTGCCTGGAGAGCATGACACATGGTCCAGGCGTATTACAGAAATAAAGGAAGCCGCTCCACAGTAGTCTTACACTGAACCACATCACCTTAATTGCTCTCACATTATTTCTTAACTACTAAATCTTTGAAACCCTTCTCCACTCTGCATTTCTTAGATCATAGCTGAGATATATCTCATTCACTTCTAATCCGATCGCGCAGTATCGGCTTTTCCGCTCTCGAGGTCTAATAAGGGGAGAGCTTAGACTTGGTTGGCGCTGAAAAAATCATAGCATTTGACTGGTTATGGTGTGACACAGCATCCACTTGAGTAAAATATACGATCTCAGACGAAAGCACTCCCTCCTTTTGGGTTTCCACCTCCTTCTTGCTTAGACTATATCTATTTATATTATATCAAATGGCTCAAGAATAGTCGGACTGTTTAGCTTGGACAGGCGAACTGTTTTCTTCTTCTTTTTCTTGTCATATGGTGTTTCTCAGGGTTCTCTGACTTCATCTCCTTCATTATAATTCCTAGCTTTCAAGTAATGATCTTCTCACTGCAATGATCTAACCTATGCCATCCATATGCGGATGCACTTCGACCCTTAGTCATTCTTAAGCTCATTTCAATCGACTCTCCTTGTTAGTCTTCTACGAATTGGCCTCTCGTCTTAATCCTTTCCGATTCTATTCTCGCTGATTTTGATAGAATTTCCGGATAGGGGTCGTCTCAACCTTGTGAAATTCAGTTCTTTAAAAACCGACCAACTATCTACAAATCTCAGGTCTCCTAAGCACTTCTAACTTTCTTTACCATGTTCTTTACAACGCCTCTCTCGTCTCTCTGTGGTGCCATATAAACAATACTTGCCTTAAGCATAGAAGACCAAAAATTGTCTGAACCTCACATCATAACGGTTGCTAGGTTGTGGCCTTCAAAAGAAACTGGAGTTCTGTCCTAGACAACGGACTTTTTTTCTCTCCAGTCTTCTCAGTTACTCGCAGTTACATACAAAGGGCCTCATTCCGCCCTTGTATTGGAGTACTGCTCTCACATCTGGGGGCTCTGGTTCGCCCAGGCCATTCTGGATAGGGACGGTCAAGCCAAAGCACAAAAGGCTTATAAACTGTTTTGCACTAAGTTCACTTCACTCTCTATCTTTGCGGCGCCATGTTTGGTCGGCTTAATCTCTTTTCTATATGGTACCGGGGGCGAGCGGCAGGGTCCCTCGAAGATGGAACTTATCATGCGCGTACACCACCGAACTTTACGACCCTCGTAACACAAGGGGTGGTGTGTCTGCGCATTGAGTTTTGTATTGATAGTGGTAACTCAAGGCAAGTTCGCTGAGGTGTGCCTAATCCTGTTCCTGCCACCTCTGTTCTGTGGAATTTCTTCCATCACCTCTGTTCCTGCAGAATTTAATCTCCCTCCACTGTTAAAACTGCGTCTGTGCTAATATTTGCAATATTTTAACGTAGTATGGGAACTTTGAGCGTACAACCACACCAATTCTTGAATAGAGCTCTGCCGTGAGTGGTGGGTGACAACTGTAATATATTATAATATATATATATATATATATATAGTATATATATATATGAATAATATATATATATATATATATATATATATATATATAATATATATATATATATAGTGAACTATATATATATAAATTATATATAGATATATATATATAATATTATACTATATATATTAATATATAATAATACTATATATATATATATATGATAATATATATATATATGAGGTAATATATATATATAGTATATATATATTATTACTATAGTATAATATTATACTAATATACTATATATGTACAAAGACGTTGATCTCTATAAGTTTATATATCGATTTTTTATCAAAAGAGATCAACCTATTGATATTCTTTGGTCATTATATAACCATATTGGTGGCGTCTTCTTCATTTACCGTTTTATGATCTTCTTTATTTATTAATTATATTAATTATGCTTCTAATGACTATTAATTACGATGCAACACAAATTAAGGTGATTTACACTTATTGGTTCAAAATAAATGTTTACTCTTAAATACTGTTAACATCTAACTCGCATTACAAGTACAATCTTGGCACCGAAAGAGTGTCAATGTGTTGGCTCTCCGGCTCTTTATCCTAACTGCCCTCTCTGCCAGTGGCACAGGCGTTTTGGGGACAGTCACCTTTTGGTGAACCTTGATAAAATACAAGAGAATAGAAGAATGAGAACAATTATTTCGGGCTTTTTAGCAAGCATGGACTTATACAAGGTTACCCTATTAACATATATCTTATATTTATGCAAGTGTCCTGAATACAGTAAGTATATATATATAGTATATAGTATCATATATATATATATATATAATATATATTATGATAGTATATATTATATATTAATAGTATATATATATATAAATATATATATTAATATACTGATAGTATATATATATATATATATATATACGTACTATATATATATTAATAAATATATACTATCATATATAATATATATATTTATATTATATATATATACTATATATATTATATATACTATATTATATATATATAATATATATAATATATTATATAAATATATATATATATATATAGTGATATAAATATATATAGTATTAAATATATTAATAATATAACTCTATGTAGAAATAATAAAAGTATCAGTAATGGGTATCGCAGCAAAACATTTCAGTATCAGTATCGTTTCAAAATGGTGAGTACTTGTAATGCAGTATCGGTATTGGACGGCGTAAATTCGGTAAAATTGGTGCAGACATTAAAAAAAATCATATATATATATATATATAGGTATATTATATTTATAATATATATATATATAAATTATATTTATCAGTATATATTTATAGCTATATATATTATAATAGATATATAGTAGTAATTATATATAGCTATACCGGTATAATTATATATATGGTGTCGGTGGTAAGGCTTCTGAATGGAATAAAAAGTAAATGTATGACGATAGTGAAGGTGTGTAAGAATAAATGGTATCGAAAGTGATTGGCTTAATAATAGATAGCGGAGTGAGCAGGGATACTAATCATGTCTTTGGTTATTCAATTTGTATGCGGTCGTGAATGGGGTTATGAAAGATTAGAGGTGGGGAATGGTGTTAGAATGATGGGATGAATGGAAGAGAGTGAGGGGTGCCCTACCTATTATACGTACGAATGATCTTTGGTTGTTGTTGGTGGGTGAAATCTGTGAATGAAGAGTTTGTAAAGCATTGGTAGAGAGAAGATTTGGCAGGGGTGTGTAAAAGGAGGGTTTGAAGAGTAAACGTAGATAAGATAAGAGAAGGTTATGGTTGTGAGTGGAGGGAGGAGCCCACGGTATGAAGTTATGTTAGAATATAAACAGTTAGCAGCTGGAACAAGTGCCTGAGTTTTTTACATCATTTAAAAAAGATTTTTTGGGTGAAAGTGAACGGATGATGCAAGATGTAGTAGGAAAGTTGTGAATGGCAAGAAGGTGACTGGTGCAAAATTAAATCGTTGGTGGATGTGAAGAGGACTTGAAGTCTTGAAGCGCTCATCGGGTCTTTAGCATTAAGTATGTGTTACCATTGGGCTAATATATAGTAGTGATACTATGGTCTGGAAAAGAGGTATGATCTAAAGTGCAATGTGTTCAGTTGGACAAACTTAGTTACGTGTAAAGAGTGAGAAAGAATTTGATGAAATGTAGAATGAAAATATTATGGAGGATGAGGTGTTCTGAAAGGGGATAATCGGAGAGAATAAAATGAAAGTATGTTGAGATGGTTGGTCATTGGAAAGGATGGAAGATAGTCTTTTGGTTAAGCGGACTGTATAGTGGTGAGTGGTGTGCTGGAACGAGCGGCTGGGAGACTGACGAAAAAGTGGATTGAGTGAGTAAAGAATGCCTTGGGAGAGAAATGTGAGTTTGCAGAGGCGAGAGGAAAGGTGCATAATTGGAAGCGAATGGCGGGGTTTTGTGAGGAGTATGGTTTTGGGGTCCCACTGAGCCAAGGGATGAACCACACACGACGAGATGCACATACGTGAGAGGTCCGTCCAGTCAGCGCCGTGAAGCTCTAGGATAATTTCTTGAACTGCGCACGAGTTCTCCACTAATAGTAAAAGGCCGGGCTTTCTTTTCGACTTATGTCATATTCTTCTACTCTGCTAACTTTTTCTGTTTCCGGTGTATGTCAGGCGCACCTTACCACCAGTCTTGGGGAAGAAGGTAGATAATAATTGTATAATAATAATAATTAATGAATAATAATAATCTCAATAGTAAATATATGGGTATATATATTATATATTACGGTATATATATATATATATATATTAGTATAATATATAAGCTAATACTATATATATATATATATATTAGTATATATATATATATATATATATATATTATATATATATATATATATATAATATATATATATTACTATATAATATGATATATATATATATATATGCTCTTATTTGCAGAATTATTTCATGTTAACATCATCAATGGATAAGACAGTTCGTTTATGGCATATCAGCAGGAAAGAGTGTTTATGCATCTTCAAACATGTTGATTTTGTTACTGCCATTGCGTTTCATCCAAAGGTAATCATGCTTTTTTGTAACTATATATTTTTTCAATATAGTTTTCTGTCATTTTGCAAACTTCTTGCGGTTTGGGTTCATTTCGTCAGGAGGATGGCTTATTTTTCTTCAGACATCCCAAGTAGTTCCCACATTTGCTTATATAATAATTCAGTTCAAAAGATTTTCAGTTCTGATAGTTCTATTACCGATGCATTTAAGTTCCATACAGTGCTACTTCTCCAAGGGATAGTAGCATATTTTAATCTTGTCTGTATTAAATTGTTAAGGGAAGTTTAAGCTTTTTTCACCATATTTTTCCTTTACAATTTTTCGCAATTGCAAGTTTCTGTATTCTTCTCAACTTATATTATAATAATGTTTCTCCTAGACAACAAACCCACCGTACAAGGATGAAGGGTTTCAAATACTCAGTATAGGTATCTGTGAAGAGGCATGTTAATTTTTTTCCCCCAAATATGATTTCTCACCTTTCCCCAGCTATATTATGTAGCCAATTATAAACACCCCTTTTTCCCTTTACGTACCGAGTACGTTATTCTCCTTTCCTTCAGACTTTCAGAGGCTATCCTTCCCTTGGGCCTTCAGGTGCCTCTTTCCAAATGGGTTTTGGGTCCTTCTTGCACTCCTTCCCTGTGGATGAGGGTATAGGTTAAAAAAACGGCCTTTTCCGACTTTCACCGGACCGCCAATGTAGTGAACCCAAACCTCGATTAACCACCGGAGGCTGTCCTATATTTGGGTGAAAAATCTCGGGCGTCGTCTCAGTTCTGTGTGGTGCTCGAATGGGAACCAGGTGTGGGGTTCCGGGGGCCTCATCTGAAGCAAGCCACATTTTACAACCCACCTTGCAAAGTGGAGTGCTAGAAGTTGTTATGGGCTCTGATCTTGAACTTGTTTTGGGGAATTATTCTGTACTTGCTTATTTGCCTTCCTGTCCCTTCTGCTAAATTTTTTTGTTTCATGAGTTTTATAGATATATTCAGTCATTTATTACGGTGTAGAAATACAATATGTAGGATGGTTATTTGCTTTAAAGAAAGGCGATTACCACCATTTATCATGCTTCCCACATTACCTCTCTCTGGTCACTCACTAACCAGGATTCACCAAGGGTTCCAAATTCCTTGAGGATGAAGGGATTCACTAATGCTATTGTTTCCCCCTAAGTACTAATCCCTTCCCACTCCCAGCTAATAACATCAAAACTTTTGTCTTCTGTGAAGGGCCGTTGTTAACCCCCAACTGAAACTTTGACTCACTCTGCCGTCCATCAGGACCATAAAACTGTGTTGCTATTCACTCCACCTTTCCACGATTCTCGAACCCTCCTCCAGGATACCATCACGGAGGCTCTCTTCTCCACAGTGAAGCCTCAGAGGACGCCCTAGGCACAGATGACCCGTAGGTGACGCCTATGACGAATTGCCCCCTCTTTGTGGGAGCCATCTCAAGAAGCCAAAGTTCAAAGTTGAAAAAATTATCCACCTTAGTAGGTATTTCCATCATCTTCACTCCTGATAAGGTCGGAAATATCCCAAAAGATTCGGTTTTATGAATGAAATCCAAAATGGCTCGAGTGAAGATATTCTGGTACAGAAAATGATGCCATTAACCGATGTATACAGATTATCTCCTACTAAAGATGCACCTAACATGCCGAGCGCTCGCTTACTCATAACAATTAGCACACCATTTCCGCCTACCAAAATAAAGATTGGCTCCACAATCTATACAGTACGTACATATGTTTCACGTCCTGGGGGGTATTTCCACTGTCAAAAATATTTGCCTCTCCAGAAAAACTTACGGTCTTCGCATTCCATCTACCCGCGATGTGGTGTCAATGATATATCACGCTGACTGCGAGCTCTCACTATGCTGCCATAGTTGCAAAAACTTTAGTCTCGTATATGATCGGCACCGGTTTCCCCGGAAACCCCTCAGAATGGTCGCTTATCATTTACCTAGACTACCCTGACGGAAGCTATTTCTTTTATATATATTATATATATATGAAATATATATATATATATATATATATATAATATATAGTATATAAATATTATATATACTATAATATATATATATATATTATATATATATATATATATATATATATAATTATATATATATACTATATTATATACTATAATTATATCTTTTTACTTTCCTGAAGACAATTACATCTCTGAAATCTCTCTAGTAAACCCCAACCACCTCGTCAAAACAAGCTTGACATACCCCACGCCTGCTAATTAATGAAGAGCCCACCATGTCACATTCAGAGTCTCACGGTTCAACTGCGCTCCTCCTCTCTGCGTGATAACCTTATCTTCCATACTACAGCGACTCGGAATTTCTCCCAGACTCCAATGTGAACATTTCATTCGAATCGTCATCCTCGGAAGCCTTTGTCTTAAAAGACCGAGTATCATCTCATCAAGAGTGCAGGAGGAACAGAAGAATTCCGCCCGGGCAAAAAACCAACGTTCAGCACCAGAAATCACCCCCATAATCGAGGGAACTAAACACAAGAATAAGAATACCAGTAATCTCTTGTATCAATTGTTCTACGTACTATCTGAGCTCTGATGCATCTTTAGCCGATGCAGCAAATGAGGGTCGGACAAACACCTCCAGCGGCCAGCTCCGTCTGGAATCTCATCTCCTATATGGACAGAAGTCTTCCTTCCCTATCACTCCATTCCTAACCCCATCTGTGGCGCACTCGGCAACACTTGTTCGAAATACTCAGAGTAAGACTGCTACCCACAGCCTTGAAGAACTTTCTACAGCCATTTTCATGAAGACCATTGGTAGTGGATAGCATGGAAAAGAAACTTGACGTATATCCGAAAATGACACATCCCCTGATGTTGGAAATTCCTATTGCCAGACTCTTCGCCATCAATAATTTCCATTCTCCTAGACCTTTCTCTTCTTCCAGAATACCTAATAATTTATTTTCAGATGTTCACCAACAAGCAACGGCGTGAAAATGGTGTTCTGACCTAATTTTACGTCAAGGTTTATTTGTTTGAAATTTATCTGTAAGAATCTATAAAAGTATGAATAATGTATTGAGGACGAAAAAGACCATCATAGTTATCATACATCAAGCATAGTCAGAAGTCAGGTTGGCAGAGCCCTCTGAACACGAGACCTTTTCATCTTTTTACCTCTACCTAATGTCAATGTTGGAAAAAAAAACTTTACCCCACCTTGATGAACCTTAAAGCAAAGGTTATTAATTGTGGTCTCATGTTCTCATATTGTCAAGTTCTTTTAACGATATATATACACAAAGTGAAAGTCTGTCTTCCTAAGAGAAGTAGTTATTATACTTATTTGTTGAATGTCCCTAAACTTGACAAAATTTACCATGGTTATTCTTATTACCGACACAACTTTTACTATATTACCATTGATTTCACTGTAGTTATTAAATTCAGAGATATTAGAATGATATTTAACATTAGTTTTAAAATTTTGTAAAGAATCAGAATGATTCTAAGAGGGAATTTGTAATTTTTTTTTTATTTTTGGTGTCAGATTTCGAACATGTTTATTTCTATCAGTATTTCCTCATTACCTCTCTCGTTACAAAGAGTTTTCACATTTTTTGAACAATCTCAAAAATATTTCTAGTTTGTGGCAATTGGTGCCATTTCTTTTTAAAAGACAATGGAAGTTTTTTTTTTTTTTTTTTTTTTTTTTTTTTTGTTAAAATATGACTCAGCAATGAATTTCCAGCTGAGGTTGATTCCATAAAATTTAAACTATAATTTTTCAGTTCATGAACATAAATCCTAACTTTATTAATGAAAGTTCTTGTTGACACAAATTCATGATCATTGTTTAATTTACCCAATTATAATATTGTCATAAATTTCATCAACAATTTCATTAATATCTAAAAACTGTTTCTTAAGTAGCCTAATTGCTTCATCATAATTATCATCTATTAATGATAATGACTTTAAACCTTTAATGAAAGGCCAAAGTAACTTAACTTAGTACAATTAAGCTTCAAATCTACTAAGTTGTTGAATTGCTTAAGAAGTGTGTGAAATTCAAATTTATTGCCTTTGTGTCTTCAAAGGAAATCATATGCAAAGAACAAGGCTTCGTATCATTAAGCTGAATTTTAAATAAAGTATCAGTAAATTGTTCATTGTGGCTAGTATTTAGACTTTTATCCAATTCAGGCCTAACTTGATAATTTTTAAATTTGTCTAATAATAATAATAAGTCTAGACCTAAATCAAAATGATAATTAATTTGACTTTCATATTCTTTCAAAATGTATTCAATGTCTAATTGGTAATACTGGTCAACTCAATTTTCGAAACTGGAGGGGAAGTATGGGTTCTGTATAATGTTTTTCATGCTGACTTTGAAAATGTATTCCAAAATTCCCTATCACGTCACATTTCCAAGTTATCACAGCTTAAATTTATGCTTTGTATAATTACAAAATACTCGTAAGTACATATAATGCCTACAAACTTGTTGGTATTGTTTTAGTTGACGTTTATTCATATCTGATTTCCTAAATGACTAATGCTGTAGACCTAACTATATGCTGCAGTATTAATGTTGCAATATCAACCCAAACGTGCACATACATGTCAATGAGTTATGCAACGTGTCATTTCCCTTATCAAATTTCCTTCGTTATCACTTCAGCTCTTTTTTATTGTAAAAAATAGTCAAAGAATTTTATTAACTATTCATACGTAGCAATACATTTCAGTTTATTTTAGTTTGTTAAAAATATTTGCAGGAATTTCCGATATGATTAAAAATCATGCTTGCAAAAATTCTCAATGTTTTTTTGTTATGTTTGCAGAGAATTCACCACAAAAGTTAATGCAAACCAATATCAGCACTGCTGAAAACTGATTATAAACTTTATCTTAATTGTCGTTTGGTGGACCAAGATAAATCCTTGGCTCCACGTGCAGCATGTATAAGGTGTTATATTAAACTAATCCAGTGGTTACAAGGAATAAAAAGACATGCATTTTCCTTTCGGATACCTATGATTTGAAAAGACATTTCCCAACAATTCATTACTGATTTATTGCTACGGTTGCTTAAACAAGTGTTAACTCCATGAGGTTTTATAACGCTCGTCAAAAAAAATTAAAAGCATGAATTTTGTACATAAACAAGATCGTCTGAGAAAAAACTTATCATGGTGAAGACTGTTTGCCATTTTCCCAGACAGCACCAGCTTTGATCTTGGGCAAGAAATTTCCTTCTGACTCGAGAGTAATAAAACTTCCCCTGACACTACTCTCTCCAGAATCGTTCAACTTCCCGAGATTAAAAACGTGAGACCAGAAGGATTATATGTAATTTATATTATGCAAGCAGAAGACTTTTTTTATTGTCCAGTTGGGTTCGTTTTCCGACACTTGTATTTGTCCTAAAACAACACACCCAACACCGCGCTCTATATGGTAGCTGCAATGTCTCCGCACACCTAAATCAAAATAAATATATGAAAACCTCTCACAGTTTTTTGGAAAGCTCACACACACACGACGAAACTTTTATGCGAATCCGTGTGTGATGACACACACACAAACTTAGTAACCACAGTCCATACTAACATCGAATTTTTTAGACTGCAGGCACGTGCGTGATGTAAAATTCAATTTTTTTAAAACATTCCTCATCGGGGAGGACCCCCGAAATCTGATTGCCGTTATTGGCGGATCCAGGGAATTCGGTTCTTCAGGATATAGATTATTTCATAAATAGGCAGCAGTTGTCAAGGCAGATGGATGCAAATCTCTATGATTGCGAGGAAGTACTAACTGCTAGTTTTTGAAAAGAGGAGGGCCGGAGATCCCGAATTCCGCGATGTAGACGGTCTCCCATCATCTAATCGCTCAAGAGAGGTTGAAGAGAAGTACATTTCTCTAGCCTTAAGATTGAAGGTTTATAACCTGTCAATTTTCAGCCATAATTAAGTTAACACAGTAAATGTACAAAAACACATTTAATATAAAATGTTTTGTATACTATATTTTCTGAATGCAAAAAATATTATATAAAATATGGATAATATTCACATTTATTTTATAATACTCTTTTTAATATTTGAATATAATATTTAGTGTTCAAAGAAAACACATGTAAAAACCAAGTGATCAATTATTATATATGTATTGGCTCATAAACTTATATGAACATTAGGTAGATCATACGAAGGTATTTTTAGAGTAGGCCTATATACATCCTGATATTTTTTAACGGTCGTAAGATTAAATTTCTCCCTGAAGCGGATTAGAATCTAAAAACTGATTGAATTTTTTTTTCGCATTTTCCTCCAAAAGCGATTAAAGACTATTTTAGTTCACAATACTTGTGTTTCAGTTTTCCCCGAAATGGTATTTTTAAAAATTTGCTAACCCAGTTAATTTTATATTAAGGGTGAATAAAATATTATTATTTCTACCAGCTATTTATTGGTGAGCTAAATGGAGTTAATTTAATTTGTTTATTTAGATGGATATTTTAAATTTAAACAAAAACTAACTAAACTCTCAACAAAGTATAATAATAATAATTTCATGAAAAAAATAGATGCTATAATAATAATCTATTATAATATTTGTAATAAGAACCAAATGTAGCATACTTTTTAACAGTAATTTTTTTTATTTCCATTTTTGATTTCACAAACAGGATGATTTAGGTATAATTTAATCTGCTTGGGTTATCCTGGATGGAAATTTTTCGTCTATTTGGGAAGTATTCCCTGACAAGCAAGTCGTAAGGCTTGGATGAAAGGTTGAAGGGCAAATCCCCCAAATTAATTAACGCGGGGCAGCAAATTTTTTGTCGTATTTATAGTTAAACTCATTGAGTTCACTAGCCCTTGTCTCACACGTTTATTATTTTTTTTCTCCTTTTTGGAACTATTTTTTCCTGAATGAGGGAATTTATATAATCAGAATATGTTTTTATTTCAATTCATCAAAATGTTTTTTGTAATTTGTTTCAAAGTCCTCTCAAACTCCCGGTGGACGACGGGGGAGAAAAAATACGTCGTGTCCGTCCCTCTGTCCACCGCGGCTCGCAGCCCCCTATAAAAGCAATTGAAAATAAAATTGAAAGAGTGAAAAAAGATATTCTAAAGGTTATTTGTAAATATTTTATGTAAATTTTATAATTCTAGAAATTGTTTCACTTCTTAACGCGATAATATGAGAACTTGTAACGAAAGTTAAAAAATTTGCACTTTTAAATGAAATATATAATATGTAAAGTTCATATTTCTAATTCCTGTTTGATTTTGGTCTCTATAATGGGAATTTTTTGCTAACCAGATTATTTTTCGTTTTTGAAAAATATCGTTTTTCCCGACGAATGAAATGTAATCAATAAAAAAATACAAAAACTCCTCCTTAAATATTTTTCCGCTGATTCCAAATATATATTATTTGTTTTTACTTTTTAAAAGGTGCTGCCGTTCTCGAGATACATGATGTCAAAGCTTAGACACACTAAATATTTATATATATAATATATATATTTATTATATATATATAGTATATATATATGATAGTAATATATATATATATATATATATTATATATATATATAATAATATTTATAGATTGTATATATATATTATATGCCTTTATATATATATATATATATATATATATATATATATATATATATGATATTATATTATATATATATATATATATATATATATATATATATATATATATATATATTGGTTGTAGTCCATTTTCTTCGTAGTTTATATATAGTGGATTTATTGACCCTTGGATAAAATCAAAATCTGGGTGTAAAACTTTGATTTATTAAATACAGAGTACACTCCCGACTAAAAATTAAAACAACATACAATGTTTTTTCTTCACTTTGAGTAGTAATGGTGATGGTTATCGACAAAAGCTTTCGCCTTTTTAAGGCCTTATTCAATTGTCCTAATAGGTTAACACCAAACGAGTGAAGAAAATATACTGAAGCAATTTTCGGAACTATTTTTTAATTTTAAATTTAGAAAAGAGATGTCATGGAGCGGGATTCATGTTTTTTGTTGCCCGCTCGTTTAATTTTTTTTTGAGAAGAAAATATTTATTTTTTATTACAAATTTAAATTTGAAAATTACTGCTTTAGACATGTGACAAAAGCTGCTGTTCATTAGACAAAATATACAGGTAAGCATTCACTTTCGGACAAAGGACAGGTGGTCATGCAAACAATATACAAAAACAAAATAAATTCCAACATAATTATTGGAACTGAGTGACGCAATTTGAAAAATCAATAATTAGATTGAGAACAGACGCACGAACATATTCAAGATGTGTATATACGTACGCACGGGGGATGGAGGGTAGATATTAATACTTTATATTTATGTGAAAGCAACGGATGGGGGTAAGGTTAAAGCGGTGGGTTGAGGATGCTTGTTCTTGAAGAGTTGATCTATTCTTTTTATGGTGGGTGAATGATATTTCAGGAACTGTTGCTGTATACTATCGATTGAATGTTCTCCTTTTAAAGTGTTGAAATTGTTATGATAATTTATACAATACGTTTCGATTAGTCTTCTATTTTGTTGGTTAGGGATATGGAGGAGAGTTTGCATAGTGTTGATGTTTATATGGTGGTTGAGTTTGGATCTGTGAATGGCTAAAGATGAATTTTGATTGTCCTTTTGTAAATCGTATTTATGCTGGTACTTTCTTCTGCTGAAATCATTGGTCTCTCCTATATATGTATTGGGACAGTGGTTACAAGATATGGTATAAATACATTGTATGGGTTCTGGTGGGGGTCTGAGTGGATGAAAGAGTTTTTTTTAGGGGGAGAGCATTGGTGGAGGTTAAGGTGATATTTTGGGGTATGTATTTTTTGAGTTGTTAAGTAGTTTCTCTGGTATGGGGAAGTAGAGGGGTGGGGGGTGGTTTTGTTGCGTGGTAGTGTGTTATTGTTTAGTATTTTGCCTGGCTTTTTTGTAGGCGCGGTCTGATGAGGGGTTGGATATTCGATCATTCATTAAGGTGTTTTCTGATTAAATTATGTTTCTCGTTGAGGATTGAATGGGCTGAGCAAATTCCTAAGGGCTCTGATAAAGGGCGGTGAGAGTAGCTATTTTTGTGGAGATGGAGTGAGTGGAAAACCAATATATATAGGAGGGATTGGATGATGGTTTTCTATTATATGAGAAAGTTTATAAGTAAAATTGAAGTTGTGCAAAGTGAGTATTGTCAAGAAAAGGAGTGTTTGAGTTGTGGGATGTTTCTTATGTACAATTGCTATTAAGTGTGTTATGTCAATTATGTGTGGTGTAATATGTTGGTAGGGGTCGTGTTGTGCTGGCAGTGAACAAAAGCATATTGTCGAATAATCAAACAATTTGCTGTGTTGGAAGTTTTCTGAAAGAAGAAGAAAGTGACAAGTGTTTCGGGTGAGCTCCATGTAGATATGTTACTGAATGTTGGAGACAGAGGTGAAACCACACTTAAGTCCGTTTTTTTCGTGAAAAAGAAGAGTGTTTGAAAAAATTGGAAATAGCCTGTGGTGTTTAGAGTGATAGATGTATAGATTTAGTCATGAGGCGGTAAAGAAAGGAAGTTGAAAGTTGCTCTGTGGATAGGTATTGTTGCAAGCATATTGTAAAGTTTGGGGTGTACAGGTACGGAAGTGAGAGAGAGGTGACGTCGCAAAACTATAGAAATTGTGATGTGCAGGGTTAAAGTGGACGCTGTTTTTTGTTGTACAAAGTCTTCGAATTTGGTAATATGTGGGTGTTTTCAAAATGTTGTTATATAAGACGGTTTTGTTTCTGAGTTGTGTGGATAGCCACGCAGAAAGTTTGTAGGTGGGAAAGTTGGTGTTGGAAATGATGGGGCGGAGTGGTGTATTGGGTTTATGAAGTTTGGGTATAAAATAGAATTGGGTTAGGTTGGACATGGTTGCTTTTAAAGTATTATGTAGATTGGGATAGTCTTTGCAAATGATTTTTAGTTTTTTGTTGAAGGACAGGGTAGAGTTGTTTAAAGGACTGTTATGCAGGCGAGTATAGGTGTTGGTGTCTGAGAGGAGGGTATTGCACTTGTCGATGTAGTCTGTTGTGTTGAGTAATACTATATTTTGTCCCTTATCAGATCTTGTTATGGTGATATCTTTATTGTTTTGCAATTTATGTAATGCGATGTAGAATCTCTTTGGGAGTAAACTATTGGTTTTTGATGCACTAATTTTCTGTAATATGATGCCTTTGAGGATATCCGTGTTCAGATTTGGTTGCCATTGAGTTCTTGACCAGTGTTTGAAACACGGTTGGTGATTTTTTTAATGATTTTTTTAAAAAAATAAAAAAATAAAAAGATCAATGATTTTTTTGATTTATTTGATTTTTTCAGGCACAAATTGCCTTTTTAATTATTATTTTGATAAAATTAGTAAATAATCCTAATTATTCCTGATAAATAAGATCAAACGTATAATTATTATCTAGTTTAATAAGTTGTTGAAATTTATGCAATATATATATATATATATATATACACTATAATATCTGAGTAATCTAATTTTATTTTTTTTTTATTGAAAATAATTTGAAAACTACATTGATGAATTTGTTTATTATATAGATGAAATATACTTATCATTAATCAGGTGATAACTAGTAATAATTATTAATTTAGAAACAAAAAAATTGCCTAAAAATAAAATAATAAAAAATCGATGATTTTTTGTGTGATTTTCTTTGATGGTTTTTTTTAGGCACGAAATATTGCGCTTTTTAATTATGTATTATGATAACAATGGAGATTAAACTAATCTTAATGATTACCTAATTAATGACATGTTAGAAAAAGAAATAGTATGTAATTTTTATTTCCCAAATGAAAATTTTCTTACTGACTTTTAATTTCATTTTATTTCTTTATTGAAAATGATTTGAAACTACTGATGAATCTTGAATTAGTTATATAGAATAAGAAATATACGTTACGATTAATCAGGGTTGAATAACTAGGAATAATTTATTAATATTAAAAAAAATTTGCCCTAAAAAATAAAAAAATAAAAAAAAAAAATCAATGATTTTTTTTTGATTATTTATTATTTCTTTGATTTTTTAGGCACAAATTAACTTTTCATTATTATTTTTGATAAAGATTATCATACTTGTATAGATATAAGATGAATCTGAATTTATTATCTTTATGGAAAATAGTGAAACATAACATTGAGAATTTGCTTATTATATAGATGAAATATACTTATCATTAATCAGGTGATAACTAGTAATAATTATTAATTTAGAAAAAAAAAATTTGCCTAAAAAATCAAATAAATCCAAAAAAATCATATTTTGTCATTAAAATATCAATTGGTTTAATCAAATGATTGAATCAATTTGATGTTAATACAATGCCAACCTGGATTGAATCATTTATAAATTTTAGGATAGGGTCTGGATGTTCTATGGCAAACGATAAGCCATATCCAAGGACAGTTGTTTCATCAGAGGTTAGATTATAGTTTGATTGATTTTTAATAATATTAGGATTGGAATGTTTGTACCAAGCACTATTGCGAAAGATGAGGTCCAGTTTCCTATTAAGATTTTCTTTTTTTTTTTTGGTTAGTAAGGTTGTCTTTTTACACGTTCCTCAGGGTTCGATCTTATCTCTTACTTTATTCCTGCGCGTTTTCATTAAATGATCTTTCACCTCGCACCCTCAAAACTCTATCCATCCAAAATGCCGCTGTCGAACCTTTCATTCTTCAATCATATCCATTCTGCTCCTCTTTTATTTTAGGAAATTGCCTCTAGTCTTTAATATCTTTCGATTCTACTTCTCGCTGAGAATTTAGGGAGAAATTTCGGTTGGGTTATCTCAACCTTGTGAAATTCAATCTTTAAAAACCGCAACTATCTACAAATCTCCTTCTCTGAAACACCTTTCTAATTCTTCTATCTCTTTCGACGGTTTCTCTCGTCTTCCTGTTGAACAAATATAAACATTCCTTGGCCCTTAACATAAAAACAAAAAATTGTCTTGGGAAAACCTCACATCACAGGGTGAGGCCTACAACAGAAACCTGGGAAGTTTTCTGTTTAGCACTGCGAGACTTTTTTAAATTCTTCTCAGTTGCCCAAGCTAGACAAGGTATATCCGCCCATGTATGGAACGTACTGCTGCGTCATATGTGGGGGGGAGAGAGCTCTTGTGGATTATTCACCCGGCTTTAAGAGAGGTCGAGTCAAGGCCAAATAAAGGCTCATATAAAATGTTCTGTAACTTTCCAGTTCACTTGACCCTCTATGCTTTGCGGCGCCGGATGTTGTGCTTTATGCTCTTTCCTAATAGGTAACGCAGCGCGCGGTAGGTGCAGTGCTCGAAGAACTTATTCCCTCGCGTACCTCAACCTTTACGACGCCTCGTAGAACACAAGGGCTGTGCTGTATCTAGCGCACGAGTTTTGTGTTGACATTGTAACTCCAGGATAATTTGTTGTGGTGTTTCCTCTTATCCACCAACTCTTTTTGTGGAATTCTTTTTCATCTTCTGTATTTCCTGCTGAAATTTAATCTCTCTCACTTTTAACAGGCCTGGGTCTGGGCTCATTTGCGTAATTTGCGCTAGGGGGTGAACTTTTGAGCGTACTACACCCGTCCTTGAGAATAGAGTTCTGACTCCTTGAATAGGGTGACAACTGTAAAAAAAAAATCTTGGGTGGGGGCAGATATGTGGCAAAATGAACTGAATCTCTACTCACCCCATTCAAAAAATCATTCAGATATATCCAGAAAATCGCACTCCTTCAAACATTAACCCTCGAATGGACCATATGTCGCACCCACACAAATTTTGACCTTTTCAAACTTAAATTAACCCATTGTAGAATTCTAGTACTCACACACACAAAATTAATTAGCTCTCTACCACAATTGTTCACTCATCGAATGTAAATTCCTTTCTAGTTCCCCTCTATCCTTTCCACACACCACAAACACATGTTCAGCACAAAAACCAGCCATTTCACCTTTCCTCCCTACATCTTTACAATAAACCACATCAGAAACACAAGCATGTTTCAGTCACAGCGAACACAACAAATTTGCTCTTTCTAAATATCATCCTAACTTCTCTCCGTCTTTCTCTTCAACATATTTCCTCTAGACATTCCCATGCTACCATATGATTCATACATTTACGGACGGAAGATAGAAGGCCCGCTTACGGCGGTCAACGACCTTCTCCAAGGTGTGCATTAGCATTTCCTGGCAGAAATAGTAGTAGGTAGGGCAGCACAACCTAACTGCCACCGTCCCTTAGTCGCCTTCTATAGACAGCCATGGCGATACCCTCATGTATTCATGTTTTTCTTCGCACCACAATTGAGGATTAAGGAAAGGGATGGTCCGTAAGATGTTGTCTAGAAGGCGGATGGGAGGTATAAATCATTTGTATATTGATATTGGATTAGAAAGGTGTGATTAGCGAAATCGAAAGTTCCGGTCTCAGACGAACTTCGGGCCAAGACTCTTACAAGTCCAGAAAAAGTTCCGGTCCGACCGAGACCAAAAAAGATTCTGGTTCCAGAACATCCCTAATATATAATATAATATATATTATTAATATATATATATATATATATATATATATATATATATATAATATAATATATATATATATAATATATTATATATATATATATATATATATTATATAGTATATATTATATATATATATATTATATATACCGGTATATAATGTATATGTATATACTTATATATATATATATATATATATATATATATTAATATATTATATAGATATAATATATATTATATATATATATATATATATATTATAATATCTATATATATATATTACTATTATAATATAAAGAATACTAAAAGGTGCATACGTAGGAGAAAGAAGAGTTAAAGGAACAGTTTGGAAGGAGGATGGAATGGGGACTTACAAGAAATGGAAGTTCTTCTGGAAGGAGCACGAAAGGTTTAAGAACGAGAATAAGGAGAAACCTGCTTAGGAATAATGAATAGGGATGGTGTTTTTGTAACTGATGCAAATGGGATGCAGAGGGTGAGTGTGGACAAGAAACATTCAGAAAATCTGCATTATATTGGGATTAAAATGAGAAGGTGATAGTGAATGTGTGTGGGTTTTGATGGTGCAAGAAGGATAGGTGATTTTGGGGAATGAGGTTATTAGCAAGGAGGACGTAATGAGGTAGAGTGAGAAAGTTAAAGAATGGTGAAATCTGCAGGTATATCAGATGAAAATTAACTGGTGAAAAATGATCAGAAGAACGGAGGCAGAGAATGGGATTGATTGGACGTTGGAAGTTGGGTAATAACAGCGTTGTATGGGAGGTATAGTCGAGGGATTAGGAGAGAGCAGTCAGTAGTACGCTTATATATAAGGGTAAGGGAGATAAGGGGAACTGTAGGAAATTATAGGGGATTAGTCTTATGAGCTATTGATAGGGAAGATATGATGCTGGTGTTTTTGGTCGAAAGAGTTGGCCGTCGAGAAACTTGAAGCTGAGTTGGTGGAAGAACATAGTGAGGAGTGGTAGAGGATGTGTGGATTCAATCTTTACATTGAAACAAATATTTGAGAAAATGAGGAGAAGAATAAATTGTCTTTAGGTTGTTAATTGGATTTGCAAACAGGCGTTGATAGTGGTTAATAGGGAAACAAGTCTTGGCAGGTAGTTTAGTGATTATATGGTGTGGTGATGGTAGCTTCTGAAATGGAATCAAAAGGTATGTTATGACGATAGTGAAGGCCGTGTGTATAGAATTAAATGGCTTCATAAGTGGATGGTTTAGTATTCAATAGGCGGGAAGTGAGGGCAGGGTTGTGTTTAATGTCTCCTTGGTTATTCAATTTGTAATATTGGATGGGGTTATGAAGAGAATTAGAGGTGGAGGGTGGCAGGAAATGGTTGTTAGATGATGGAGAATGGAGATGAGTGGGAGGGTGCCCTAATTAGTATAGCGGAATGATATTGGTTTTGTTTGGTGTGGATCAAACGGTTTAGAGCGACCGGTGAGTCGCATGGCAAGGTCACGGGTTCGAATCCTAGTTAGAAATTATCTAGAGAAGTTCCACTCCTCCTTAAATAGGGCTATGCCGTGAGGTGTGAAGTTTTCGATAAAAAAAAAAAAAAAAAAAAAAAAAAATCTGAGAGGTTTGAGAGGATTGGTAGAGAGTTGGCAGGGTGTGTAAAGGAGAGGTATTGAAGAGTAAACGTAATAGACAGGTAAGGTTTCAGGTTGTAGTGAGGACAGTACCTCAGTGTGAAGTTATGTTAGATGGTGAAGCAGTTGGAACAAATGGTGTCTGAGTTTAAATATTAGGGTATGTGTTGGATGAGAAGGGAACGAGATGATGAGAGTGTATAGGAAAGCTTGATAGAATGGCAGGAAGGTGCTGGTGCAATTAAATCGTTGGTGAATGTTAAAGGAAGGGGGGGGGAGACTAAGTCTTGATGAGCTAGGGGCTTACATTTGAGGGATATGTTGCTATACCTGAATATTTATTTGCTATAGTAGCGAGACTATGGTCTGGAAAAAATCAGAAGTTAGATCTAAAGTTCAATGTGTTCAGATGGACAATCTTATGGGGATGCATAAGTTGTTGAGAAGGAATTAGATAAATGAGGAGACTGAACGTATTAGAGTAGCATGTGTGGTGTTAAAGAAAGGGGTAAATGAGAGAAGTATGTTGAGATGATAAGATAGTGGTCATGTGGAAGGATGAATGATAGTCGGTGGCTTAAGCGCGATGTATAGTTGGCGGTGTGTTGGAACCGAACCGGCTGGGAGACGAAGAAAAGTGGGAGCTGAGTCAGGTGAACGAATGTTTGAAGAGAAGAAATGTGAGTTGGCACGAGGCGGAGAATAAAGTGCGATAGATAGGACGTGAGATTGGCGGGTATTTGCATGGGGTATTATGGTTGGTGGCACCACCTGGGCCAAGGGATGAACCCTTACATTGACGATTACCATAGTGAGGGTCCGTTGTGCGTCCATGACAGCTCTAGGTGGATTTTCTGTCTGTGACTAGTTTTCATCACTAATTAAAGGCTGGGCTTTCCTTGTCGACTTTTTCATATTCTTCTACGCTTTTCTTTTCCGATGCATACACGCACATTACCCCCAGTTTTGTGGGAAAAAAAGGAAGATAAAGAAAGAAAGAAACAATATATAATGTAATATATTTATTATATATATTATAGATTTTAATATAGATATATATATATATATATATATATATATATATATTATTATATACTATATATATATATATATATAATATATATAATATATATATATATATATAAATGATGCAAGATATGAGGAATGAGCGTTAATTAGAGAGTTTGTGGTTGGTGTGAAGAAACGGCGTAATAGAAGAATAACTGAAAGTATGTTAAGATGGTTTGGTTTCATGTGGAAAGAATGAATGATAGGCGGTTGGTTAAGCAGATGATATAGTGGTGATCGTGTTGGGACCACAGGCTGGGGAGACGAAGAGAAAGTGGATTGAGTCGGTTAACGAATGTCTGAAGGAGAGAAATGTGAGATTTGGCAGAGGCGAGAATAAGGTTGCATGATAGGAGAGAATGCGGGTTTTGTATATGGGGCACGCGTTGTAGGCCCACCTGGTCAAGGCAATGAACCCTTTACATGACGATTTGCGTATTATGAGGGTCGCCGTCGCAGGTCCCCATGAAGCGTCTAGGGGTGGATTTTCTGTCAGTGGATGAGTTCTCACTTATTAATGTACAAGGGGCGGTAAGCGCTATGTGTTTTAGAAATTCTTTTCTATCTTTACTGTTTTCTGTTTCATAATACGCACACCTATATCCAATTGGGAAAAAAAGAGTTAGATAAAGAAAGAAAGAAGAAATATATATAATTATATATATATATATATATATATTAATATATATATACTATAATATATAGTATATATAGTATATGATATATATATATATATATATATATATTTATATATATATATATATTAATAAAGATATATATATTATATTATATCTTATATTAAAGTTATAAAAATTACCATATCTTTTTTGGCAAAGGTTCGATGCCTGTTTATTTTTCTAACTCTCAAAGGAGGGCGTTTTTGCCTTCGAGACGATTTGACGTCGAATTTGAGTAAAATACTTAGTTCTTCCGTTATGTAAAAAGATACACTCGGCCATTATATGTCCCACAACAGTAAAACACTCCGTTCTAAGAAAGAAAAATTAAACCGAAATAAACTACGCATCTTAAAAAGTAATGTCATCAGCGCAAAGCCGATTAAAAAAACGGCCCTCTATTATATCTTTTACGCAGCTCGATTAAAAAAGAATAGAGAGGCTTTAATTGTATTAACATATAAAAAATAAACTATATTTCATTAAAAACACAGGAGGAAACTACTCATATTCAATGAAAACTTACAATTTGATTTCATGCGGGAATCACGATTAATGCCACAATTAATAGGGAAACTAACCGGTTAGCCAATTCCCAATGGTATGAGGACAATCAAAACAGGAATTGATATGGACTTTCTCATTAATACACTGATTTAAAAGGGCAAATTAATTCTTCAAGTTTCTCAAATTTCGTTAAGAGAAACAATTCTAGAATTAGAATAAATATTCGAACTAATTAAACCTTATCGTTCATCTCTAAATTTCTTTCATTAAATTCCCAAAATATTTCTTCAAATTTCTCAATACAATTTGTGTCTCTCTTGATAAGGAATTTTCATCTTCAGAAATTATTTCAAAGAAAAAACATATAAAACGTGGAAGGGTGAATAAACTACCTGACAAAAATTTGCTGCCGTAATTAATTTGGGATGCCCTTCAACCTCATTCCACATTACGACTTGCTTGTCAGGAATACTCCAAAGACGAAGTTTCCCATCCAGAGAACCAGAGATAAAATACCTATCATCGTGTGATCAACTATGGAAATAAATTACTGTTATTATTATTATATATTATTATTATTATTATTAATATTAATAATAAAAATATTATTATAGTATTATTATTATTTAATACACATAATAGTTTGTCACTTTTTTTTTTAAATACATCTCTGCGGT
>JABUQX010021535.1:0-25000 GCA_015478945.1 Trachelipus rathkii
CGAGAGACCCGACTCCTGACATCGGGGCGGATTACCCGTGGGTATTCGGTAGTGATATACCCCAAAAAACAATAAATCCAAAAAATGAGTATTTTTGGGACATTTATTCGCAACAATCTATTCGTACTCTATAAATCTCAAAACCATTTGGAACATCTGATTTACTATATTTGTATATATATATTATATTATAGATATATATTATATATTATATATATATATTTATATAGAATAGTATATATATATATATATATATATATATATATATATATATAATATATATATATATATCTATATATATATATATATATTCGAAATATATGACAATTACACATGACGTCACAGTTACAGCCTCGGAGACTGTGACGTGTGCGTCTGACGTCACGCGAACATCGGAGATATATTTATAGTTTAACAGGTTCGGTAAGATAATATACTAATCCATATATTATATATATATAAATAATATAGATATAATATATATATATATATATTATATTATATAGAGTTATATATATATTATATTATATATATTTTAGTATATATATATATATATATATATATCTATGATATAAATAATGTCATGCTGCTACGTTTTGAGCGATGCCAGCTTTTTCTCAATAGTAGTATAGATGATATTAGGTCTGAACTGTATTAATGTATTATGGATTAAGGACGAATCCGTGTTAATTTTCAAGTCTGTAGGATTTATATAGAGGGTGGCCCCGAGTGGGACACGATATTGCGCTTACGCCTTGTGGCGTTTATCTGCGTGGGTGGTTTTATTAAGCGCTATAACGAGCAGTTTGGAGCGGAACCGAGCACCTGGAGTCATCCGACAGACCCAGACTGAGGGCGCGCGTTTGGCGATACACATACAATTATATTATATTATTGATTATATTATTATAAAATTGAAAATTAAATCTGAATCTGAGTCGAAAACGATCCCTGTAAGGATCGTTTTTTACGCACTGGATTCTGGTATTCCACGCGTTGCTTGTTCGGCATCCGGTTCAGGACCTGACTTTGACTGGCCAAGGGGGCCCCCCAAAAGGCCGTTTCGAGAACGTATCTATCTGCTAAATTTGGAGATGGTTAGATGATGATGAGTAACCTCATTGTATGACGAATGTTACTCCCCGTGTGTCCCTCTGAAGTGACCCACCACCCCATTAAAAAAAAATTAAAATATTCGATAAGCTGAAAAATTCAGGTGAGAGGGATTCAAGTGTTTTATTCTAGAAAGAGTTAGTATGGAATTCAAGGGTTGGCCCCTGCACCGGTGCTGGCTCCGTGCGTGCGAGTTATTAATATTGATGTTGTAATGATACAATTATTGGTGTCTTTTATTATATGTTATTGGATGTATGATTCAATAAGGGTGTTTGGGTAGTCTCTATCATAATGCGATAGAAGGCCAGGCTTCGATCAGGACTCGCTGTGTTCGTGATCGGGGGGCCGCAGTCCGCAGAGCGCGCCAGCCAGGGCAATCCGTCGCGAAAAGAGCCGGCCGCTGCGCGCGCCCGCCGGCGATTGCGAACCCGATCGCGGAGAGGGAGCGATGCGGCGCGCCCGGGCGCTCGCATCCCTGCGAGTTGACGTGAGTCCGGTACGAGAATGCTAACGTGTTCTGTTTTTCACAACTTAATTTTTTCAAATTTTATTAGTATTTTTTATTTTATTTTTGAATATATTTTTTGTTTTACTAAATGTTTTTTTAAAGCTTTCAGTTTGTATAAACATAAAACTTACATTTTTACATACCCTAAATTCCGTAAATTCAGTTAAATCCACCATCCCGCCCTCCCTCTGTCCATATATGATCTATTGAGTCTATTGATCTATTATCATTGATCTTATGTGTCTACGTAGAGTACGAACGTAACAGCCCTAAATTGAACGTGTGGTGTGGCCTGATGCATGAAAAAGTAATATAAGAGCCACCATCAACACCTCCTGAGCCGATGCTGATCTATTGATCTATTGACTATGATCTATTGATTAAAGGTCAAATTTTTACTAAAATTGTAACGTTTTACATACCGTAAAGCAGGATGCGAGTAAATCAGTAATCAACCACCATCAAACCACCCTCTTGTCCATCTTGTATGATCTATGATCTATGATCTATTGATCCTATGATCTATGGATCTATTGATTCAAGTCAATATTTTTTACTTTAGTATAAATAAGTTCCTTGGATAAAAGCGCGGAAAGAGAAAACAAGTTTTTTATTTTAAAGCCTTCATAACATAAGTGCAAACTACATATTCATTAGTGTTGGGTCAATCTAGTAAGGACGTTGGTAAATTTATGTTCCCTGCACACCTGCTACATGTCTTGTCTCTGGTCCTACAGGGTGTGGGAAAACCTTTGTTATTAAACATTTAAACGTGTTGAGATTTTCAACAGCAACCTGTAAAATCAATGTGTTACAGAGTGTTTACAAGAAAGTTAAGATTAAAAAGATGCTATCGAATTTCACGAAGGATATATGACATAATTCTTCAATGTTGACCAGGCATAAAATTATAAGTCCTTGATGATTTGATGCATAAATTGATAGAAATTATAGCAGAAACTTTCACCAGTTTACTCCATCATTTATAAACATCACATATTTTTTATACACCAGATATCTGCATCAGATAAGTCATATGCGTGAGGTCGTTAAACACACAGTATTTAATCTTGTTCGGGCAGAAGAAGGATATGATCAGTGTTAATGTGTGGCTTACTCAAATGTTACTTCCTACGCACGTAAAGAGTTCCAAGTATATAAAGAAGTTACAACTATACCTCATGGTTCATACTTTTGTACTTGTGAGCTTCGCATCCTAAGAACACGCATAGAGTTTTACTGCGTACAAATATCTTGCTTAACGAGATTGAGACATATAACATACCTGAGATAATGAGTGATTTAGTAGCAGATATTCACCACCAAAGGGTAGGTATTTCAAAAACTTGAAACCATTCTGAAAAAACTGTAAACTGATCTTGAAGATGGAAAAATTTCATCACAATGATAGCAGAAGTAGCCTAAATCGAATATAAAAGGAAAAGTTCCTAACAACTCAGAAGGTAAAGTTACCGTCGCCATGAAAACTCATTTAAAAAACTTGCCTGGGATAAGTAAGAAAACTTAAGAAAATAAAAGAGAGCCTAATACAGAAAGGAGGAGGTGTATTCCTACCTTTACTCTTTTCCGTTATAGCACCTCTGGGATAACCAAGTGGCTATGTCAATGATGAAGAAGGTAAGCAGTTTTACCCGTATAGCGTTATTGAAAGATGAAATTATAACAACAGGACCATGCCTCTTACAACAACAACAACACCAACAACAACAACACAAAAATAAGAACACTAGCGAACAACAACAAAAACAACACAACAACAACAACAAACGAACAACAACAACAACAACAACAAAATCAGAGTCGAACAGCCTCAAATCAGACATTCAGCAGCAATCATCGGATATTAATCCTTATCACCCCGTTGATTCAACACAGCCCTTGAAGTGTTATATGATCCTCAAGTATGACAGATAAATAATTACGAGAAAAAATTGTGTACAAATATTACACTCTGATGTTAACATTCATGAAAAGAATCCGAGTTCAAAGAAATAGACAATTAGAAGATTTAAAGTTTTATTACAATTCACCTAAAGAAGAATTCAGCTCTCATAAGTACTAAGCTATGGTAAAGAGAAGACATTTTAACACATGTACTCAAGGAAGCTTGCCAATGAGAGTAACGAACACGGGTATAGCTCTATATAATATTTTAAATAATATACAGCAGATTACATGGAATGAACTCGGTCAAATTCTTATTGATGGAAGAAAACAATACAGGATCGAATATTGTGACTGAATCCGTCTTCTCGCGTGATGGAAAGATCCTGCTAAACAGGATGAACAGGATCAAACAAGAACTTCAGAACTATTAAATTTTCCAAGAGTTAATCATAAATAACAAGATTAGCGGAATTGGATGAACCATTGACCCCTAGACGCTGAGAAGTCCTGCTATGCGTACTTCTTTTGCATCGGATAGATTCAAAGTTGATAAATAGAGGTACATTACGTTCAAAGTAGGAAGAATAGGAAAAAAAACATACAAAGTATCAAAATGGGATTAGTTCATAAATTATATGACTGTATTAATAGTATTTAAAATTATGCATTATAACCTATGTTTATATTTCCGTATACATTTGCTATTTTATTTAGACTTGTAATTTAAAAATAGTATATTTTTTTTTTTTTTTTGTTTTTTTTGTAATTAAAAAAAAAAAATATTTTTATATACATTTGGGTTTTATCTAACCTTTCAGTTTATAACATGCATAATATTTTTATTGTTAAATGTCATTGTGAGTCATGGGGCTGAAGAAGCGGTCGGGTAATATTACTTTGATTAAACAGCCTACAGTTACGGGGGATTTCAAGGTTTTGCTTCAAATTCCACCAAATTCGTAAAAAAGAATTGAAAAAGAATATGTAGAGGTGGGATGCGTTTAACCTTCATAAACCTATACGAAAAAAATTTCCGACACGGAAAACCATAGCTCCACATTTAGATAGCGTATGGGCAGTTAGATTTGACCCATTTTGTAAAATATAAATCTTACAATGAGGGTTATCAATATATTCTTTTTGTGATAGATGTATATTCCAGATACTTATGGTTAAGGGTAAAAGAGGAAAAGTAACCATTTAAAATGACTAGTAAATTATGTTTAAATGACTATTGTAACAAATGACACTGACTAATGAAACAAATGAAAATGACTCAAAGAAATATACCGAAGTAATGATATCAGGGATATTACACACATTTTCAGTTACTAAGCCGCAATAGTTGAAAGAAGTACAAAAACTATAAAAAGAAGAATGCATTGAATATTAGTCACAAAGATGAAATACAATTGAATATATAGATATACTAACGAGACTTGCTACTCTAGTTATAATCGTCTCATCATAGAACACTATAAGAATAACCCCTATAGAAGATGTAGACGAAACCCTTTGACCTATCAATCCCAAGAGGGAAAAATAGAAAAATAACACTGATATGAGCGTATTTCTTACTGGACTTGCCTTAGTATTATTGAGTTTAAGTAGAGGAGAACAAGCGGAATTGAGAAGTACGATTTTTAAAGTAGATACTTTCAGTCATTTGCATAGAGACAGGTAAAAATTATACTATCTTGAGGATTTAGAGGAGAAAATTAAGAAGGGGGAGTCTATAAACAAGAAAATACAGAAATACAGAAATACCTAAGAGTCACGAGTATAAATTAGAAAAAATAGTAGGATCTAAAGGGAAGGTAAAAATAAACAGTATTATTGTCAAATGGGTAGGTTTCCCAATGAATTTTAACAGTTATATAAATGCTAGTGAAATTAAGAAAAAACATTGATCAGTTTACTTTGTGACCATGGAGAGTGAAGAGCAATTATCTATTTAACGCTGCCCTTCATCGGCTTCTACATGAGTCTACATCCGGAAAAAAATTCAACCATAGCCACAGAGTTGATGAACCCTATACTTCGATAGAGAACTGTATGAGCGGAAGTATAGTGAAGAATAATTCTCGATGTCGGATAGTAGACGAAATAGACCCTGATTACAAATTTGGTGTTTACGATTATTTAGAAATGTTGAGAATGTTAAAAATGTATATAAAAATAACGCATAGTACGGGCAACCCTTTCAAACGAGGCAGAATTTACATATTTCTACGAAAATATTCAATAAACAATGGTCTCTATAAATCGGCTTACCGAAGTGTTCATTAATAGACTTAACAAAAAATTTAAGCAAGTGATATGTAAAGCATTTAGTGTTCTAGTTAATAACCTAGTTACGAAGATAATGTCGTTTAATCACATTAAAAATCTCATAGACGTGAACCTGAAAAGATAGAAGTGTTATTTACTTTCCGACCCTTCAGTTTGGTTCGTAGTTGTTGTTACTGACATCTATACAAATATCGCGAAATAATAAGACCACCTCTAAAGGCTCTAAATGCACATATACCAGCGATGGAGAGTATGTCACTAAATACACCGTGACTTCATTACATTTTATATGATGCTTTCTAAATGTTTCAAGATCCTGGTATTGGGCTATGGTTATACAGATATATTAGATCGACCAGTACGTAGGAGGGAATTACTAAACATCTCTGTTAAGAGTGAGTTCATGTTTTCCTTAAAGGTTAAAAGAGTTATAAGTTTTTCTAATGTTCACTACTTACCCATTGAGTTAAGACCCAAACTGAGTTCGATTCGTATTTATAATAGAGATGTTAGCAGTAACCATACCATTCACACTGGAACAGCATTGGTAAAGTACATAATAAGAAGGAGAGCTCGGTTAAATAATAATAATGGAAGAGACGATCTTCAGGGGTTCAAAGATGCAGACGAGGGTTGGTTTAGGTGGATCTTTTGCCGTTCGTCTGTTCAGGACGTGCTATCCTCTTTGTTAAATCAGAGGCAACATACCTCGCTCTAAAAGGCACGTAGGACCGGTATAGATACTTTCCAGGATGTTATGGGAGGAGGTATCGACCATCGAACAGCTGTAAAACGTGATTAGCCGAGCTATCTGATGATTGAAAAGTTAGTGATGTTTTTATAAACGAAATAAATACGACGTAAGATGACTGGTCAAGTTGTAGGTCGTCGTCATCGTAAAAAACCGATAAAGAGGAATAGGAAAGGAGCCATTAAAAGAAAAAAGTGTATTGATAGTGCTTTGCCCTTGATAATGATCGCTGAAAATGGCAACGATTTCCATAAACGAGGACAAAACCTGAACTATTTTGTATATTTAAGAATGTTTAAACAGATCTCTCATCATGTATACGTCTGAGATTGTCCAGCAAGATGCATTTCCTTCATCCTTCTAGAACGGACTGTTGTAAGAGTGAATTGATCTCTTCTCTGTGAACCCGACACAGAATCAGTGTGAGTGTAATGCCCACTTTATATATTTAAATCCCCGTTCACGCAACCACAAATCAGACATTGTACCTATCGAACTCAATAATCCCTGAGTAATCTGATCAATAGAGACTGTGAACGACCCCTCGCCCTCAACTAGTCGTGAAGACACGATAAGATTAGATCAAACGATAGAATGCGCGTTCACACCACGATCTCACAAGCAGACTCACTCAGATCACCATAGATCATTCACTAGACACAGCACACACGGCAAAGTGGTTACATGTCTCGCACGCGATCAACCGAGTAACATCTTTCTCCAAGCTTGAGGTGATTTAAATGCAATTAGCATCTAGGGATGGCATCGCAGCAGTTACCCTGTTTCAGAGCCATCGTATTAGAGAGGAGCACGACTACCGCGCTGCAGTAGCCAGCCCAAGTCTCCCACTGCTCCAATCAAGTAGGATATATTACCAATTAAAAAGATCGGCAGAGACACCAGTTAGAGCCACGCTGTAGCTTCTAAAAATTAAACACGTATGAATTAATGACGTGTAAACAGTGATATATTCTCTCAGGAAGACTTATTCTACCATCAGTGGACACTCGTATCAGGTTTAACTAGATATCCACACCGAATTTTGCTCTTACATGTTAAAGAGTGCGCTGCTTTAAGCAACAACTACGCCACCCGATGCGTGATACAACTTTATTTTACTTGACTGCTCATATCCTATATACTCTAAAAGTGAAATTATCTCCCCTTAAACAATGGAAAATAGAGAACATCTCTTGCTCGGACGACTACAGCAAACATATCCACACCAAGCGATAATGTTAGACTACAGAAATTTCTAAACCTCTTACCAGGGATCTATCGAGCATTTAATATACCTAACTCGTCAATGCGTAACTACCTCAGAACGGTAAATATGGAATTGTCTAAACATCGACGCTTATAATTCTGGAAACTAGGGAAGTCAGCCTTAAATTACCATTTTGGACTAGAGGACAGTTTACATGTGGATGGTCAACCATACGGTCGTGATTATCAGATTAGATATATAAAGACTCACATTCTCAATGCTCACGTCCTCTTTTTACGAGTTATTTGCCACACTGTATTTTGCAGTGATAACGGTACAGGCGTCGATCTCAAGAATTATGCTGAAACAGAATGTATACGATTACGAATCTCACTGCGATCTTTTCGCCTTAATGCTTTCATCTTCAAGCTATTTTAAGAAAAGGCGCATAGGATTATCGCAATTTGGGACAAAGTCCTTGACTCCTCATATCTCAGTCTGGTGTATTGGAACATCCTCAGAATCATCGAGATTGACAAGAGTACGAAATATAATCTTGATTATTAATGAATGAATTGAATAAGAAATATTACGCCTTCGGAAACGAAAGCAAGATATTTAGGTTATCTGCTGCTAATGAACTCTGTTCTGGAAATTGGATACAGATTTGTCTTTAAATCTTCAAATTTCCTAGGGAATGTTTCAAACAATCGGACATCTGGATACCGTGTATAAAATAAAAAATAATTTGTAATTTCCTTACTCTCTGCATTAGATTTTATGTTTAGTAATCATGATGTAACATCTTTTTTAAAATTTTAATAATGTTCAATATGTTAAGACCTATGGTTTCCTGTAACAACCTATCAGGTGCTAATTTATGTGGCGGGTATTACCCTGTATTTTAGTTTCCATTATATGTTTTTTTAAATAAGCTTGCTTTAATAAACTTGTAAATATATGATGATGTAAAAAATTATATATAACGATTAATGTAGTTTTGCACTTATGTTATTAAGGCTTTAAAATAAAAAATTGTTTTCTTTACCTGCTTTTAACCCCAAAGAGCTTATTTATACTAAAGAAAAAAAATATGACTTGAATCAATAGACGCATAGTCAATAGATCAATAGATCAATAGATGACAACTGGTCAGGAGGGTGGTTGGTTTGTGGTTGATTTACTGATTTACTGATTAGGGTATGTAAAACGGTACAATTTTAGTAAAAAAATTTTGAATCATAGGCCAATAGATCAATAGATCAATAGATCAGTAATGGACAGGGAGGTAGGTTGCAGGTAGCTTGATTTACTGCATTTACGACTTTTAGTTAGTTGTAAATTGTAAGTTTTATGTTATAAAAACATGAAAGCTTTAAAAAAAAATTTGTAAAAACAAAAACAATTTACTTAAAATAAATAAAAAAATAATTAACTTTTTGAAAAAAAATTAGTTGAAACAAGACAACACTTTGCTCTCGTACCGGATCGGCTAATGCGGATGCGAGGGGCAGCGCGCGCACGCGCCCCTGTCCGCGACGGTTCGCGCCGGCGGGGCGACGCCTGCGGCGCGCACAGCGTCGATTCGCGCCTGCGGGCGCCGCGCACGCGCCGCTTTCACGACGGATTTCACTGGGCTGCGCTGCTTGCGGACTGCCCCCCCGAATCTACCAGGAGTCTGATTGAAGCGCCTTCTTGCTTATCGAGGAGAGTCTTCACAACACCCTTAGTTGAGAATCTACATCCCACGATAAAATATAATAAGACCACAATATGTATCATTTACACAAACCATATTTAATAACTCGGCAAGCCGACCAGAGCCGCACCGGTCTGAGCGGAGCCGACTCCTCAGATTGCCACGAGTATACTAGACTCTCTCTCAGAGAATTACACGCTGCAATCCTCGTCACGTAATTTCAGCAATCATCAATTTAATTTTTTCTTTTAATGGGCACAGGTGGTTCCCACTCAAGGAACCACGGACCGTAACTTCGTTAATACAATGAGGTATACCTCATCTATCTAACCATTTCCTCCAAATTTTAGCACCGATTACATAAGTTCTCGAAAGCTGGCATGGCAATCAAAGTCAGAGTCGAACGGATGCTGAAAGAGCAACCGCGGTGGAAACAAATCCAGTGCAGTAAACAAAAAACGATTCCTTACAGGGATCGATTTTTCGAAACTCAGATTCGATTTCATTCGGAAATCGAATCTTCGTGTAATAATAAATAATAATATAATGTTGTTATGTGAATGCGCACGCGCGCTCAGTCTGGTCTGTCGGTCAGAACAGACCTTCGGTCTGGTTTGACCTCCAGGTGCTCGTCGCCCCAAACGCTCTTTAGGCTTAAACTCACCACGAGATCACGCCCCAAAGGCGTAAAGCGCATATCGGTGCCACCCCTCGGGGGTGACCCACCTCTATATACATCCTACACAGACTTGGAAAATTAACACGGATTCCGCACTCTATCCCATATACATACATTATTAATTCCAAGTTTCAGACCTTATTAATCATCTCATGATATTACATTTTGAAAAAAGCTGGGCATTCGTCAAACTTGGCCCGCCAACTGAGCTATATTTATATATTATTATATAAATATATTATATAGTATATATAATTATATATATATATATATATATAAGTTATAATTATTTATAATATTATATAATATTAATATATATAATATATACTTGGTAACCCCACCTCTACTCTTCTATGAGAAGACAATTACGATTGTTTCGAATATTTGCAAGCCAAATAGTGCGTCAAGGTGCCAATAACAGTGTTTTTTTTTTAACTTAAAGGAATACCCAAGATTAATCGCAAAGAGAAAGAGTCAGGGTCTCATTCGCCTCAGCGTGGGATCCACGGGGGGGGGGACTTGTCCCCTCTGTCCCTCCGTTCGACTCGAGCCCCTTAAAAAGAATAACAAAAATTTTCTTTTTAAAATTAAATCAAATTTAAACATGATAAAAAAAAAAGCAACTTGCTGAACTGCGCGCTAATCTTTCTATTGGCGAGCTTAGCTAACTGCGGGGACACTTGCAGCCTGCACGCCAGCAGAGTTCTGCGATACTATTCACATTATCATTCTCTTTATGTAACTTCCTTTTAACAGCCAGTAGTGGACGACCCATAACATTCCCTTGATCTAATAAATAACACCCTATATACACCCGCCCAACAGATACGTAGTTACACACGTCAATATCTATACTATACTAATATACTAATATATATATATATATTATACCTCATATAGATAGCTCACACTATCGCACATCTATAGCCAAACTTATAAATATATAGTATAATACGTATAAGCCTACAATAACGTACCAACACATATAATATATATATTATATACAGTATAATGGATTGGTTAGTTTCAAACATAAAGTTCCGTCTAGGCTTTAAATAAAGAGAACTAGAGAACTCTCTTAAACTACAATTAAGGAGGTTTATACTAATCTCTTGAACCCTCTTATAGTTATATTTTTCTATTAGAACTTTCTACCAATAACCCAAACAAAGAAATGTATATTATAGACTCCATCATGCAATCGACATGGAAAAGTCCATTAACACACACTCAATTCGCGAATCCGATCCCAAGTTTACCACTATGAGGCGTGTCTCATACGACCGAACTTATATATAGCTGCCATATTTTCAATTACTTGACCTATAAACGTTGAAAATTTTTTAATGATAAACTAATATTGAAATAAAAAAATCACTATGCATCCAAAACCTTCCTAACTTTAACTTACTCATCTGAGATTTGTACCAACAAAAAAAGCTAACTTTAGCGCAGGCGACTCGCTTGTTTACTCTCCCCATAAAGAAAGCCCTATTCCACTACTAAAAACAAAATTTCTTTCCTCTACATTTACCAATTTAAACTATCCTCCAACCACGACAACGAACTCTTCTCTACATCTCTCTCTGCTTCTTCGTCTCTGCTTCTACTCCAATCTCTCTCTCTCCTTACTCTCTCATACATCTCCTCTCTCGTCTCTCTCATCCCTCTACTCTCTACTTTACTTAGAGCAATCAATAAAGCCTACTAAGTGATCACCTCTGCTATGACCGTACCCAATGTACCGTATATACATAACAATAATATTAACTATATGAAGTATAATCTATATAGATATATAGCGTAACTCTTACTCATATAGTATATATATCAGGTAACTTCCTTAAACTAAACCGTAATATATATAAGTTAATATATATATTATATATAGTACTATATAATATATATATATAACAATATAATATATACTATATAATTACTTATATATCCTAATTCATACTTTTATTTTTAATAAAACACTAATTTAATTAAAAATAAATATAATTATATAACATCCCACCGAATATAACTTAATACTATAGTATATATGAGGCATTACATTGATTCTCTATCCCAATTTATTCTTTAATTTCTATCATGGCGTGCTATCATGATATGCCTATGCCAAACTCTCATATTCTCCTCCAGGCATTCCTTTTACTGACTCAAGCCACTTTTCTTCGGTCTTCCGCCGGTCGATTTCCCAGACCACTCACCACTATGCATCCGCTTTACCAACCGGACTATCATTCATCCTTTCACGTGACCAAACCATCTCAACGTACTTTCATTCTATTCTCTCATTTACACCTTTCTTCTCACCACAAACTCGCATCGTAATACGTTTCCATTCCCTCATTTTATCAAACTTCTTCGCACCTAACACGCCCCTAAGCATTGTCCCATCTGAAACACAGTTGTACTATGCTACGATCTAACATCTCTAATTCACATTACCATAGCTCACTACACATATTAATATTCACACAGGTACACATCACCTCATGTAATAACCTCAGCAGCACTCAGACTTAGTCCGCTTTATACACCCACCAACGATTTAATGCACCAGCCACCTTCCTGCCATTTCACAACCTTTCCATACTACACTCTGCATCATCCGTTTCCTTTTCATCCACGTATATTACAAATATTTAAACTCAGGACACTCTGTTCCAGCTGCCCACCATCTAACATAGCTTCACACCGATGACTTTTCCTCACTCACAACCATAACCGTACTCATATATATTATATATATATTATATATATTATATTTATATATAATTATATATATATTATATATATATATTATATATATATAATATAATATATATATATTATTCTATATATATTAATTATAATATATATATAACGGAAATATCATATTATATAATATTATTAATATATATATATATTATATATATATATATAATATATATATATTATTACTAGTATATATATAATTATAATAATATATATTATTAATAATATATATTGTATATATATATAGATATATTTTATTATATATATATATATTATATATATATATATATATATATACTTTATATATATATATTATTATATTATATAAAATATAATATATTATATATATATATATTATTATATATATTACTATATATATATTATAATATTATATATATTAATATAATATATAATATATACATTCCTTATATAGTTTTGACATTTAAATTAGTGTGACGTTTGGGTATGCATGCTCCAAACCAAAGATTTGAAGTCTGCCTCTGTATAAAGTCTGGCACACACGACACGATAATCGTAGGCAGTCGTCAGTATGTCGTCAGTCAGTACCAAAGGTCGACCTTTGTTGAGTATTTCATTAATTTTAAAATATAGAAAATGGTAATTCACACAACTATGAGATCCAAAGTAGAGTAAGACATTGAACACATCTTCTTAAATTAGATATTTTTCCTACAAAAGATTCCAAAATCACTTCTGACGACCAGCTTATTTATGATGATCGAAGTCTGACAGGACATTTAATTAATCCTCTAAACTTTAATCCAATTTAAAACTCGAAATTTACATTATAATGAAATGTTATGCTCTGCTGAGCTCGCATTGAATTTAGAGCACTCGACCACCATAAAATGGACTAAACTGAATCAACTTTTCGAATTTGGAGAAGTCATTAAATCTGATTACAAAGTCATGAAGAATAGCTCGGATTTCAGCAACATATTTTTCAGAGTTGAAAATGAATGTGGAATATTTCTGTAAGTGATCTTGAATGTTTGAAAATATATAAAATTGCTTGTTTTCCAAATCCCTGATCATAGTCATTGCTTGATTCTTGAAAGCAGACAACGCACTCACTCATTATACCAAGTGTTTATTTTTCCCACTGTAATTCTCAGGTTTCAAGAACTATTAGTTGCCCCGTAAAATCATATTAAAAAATGCAAATTACAAAGCCATTCTGGATTTCGCAATTGATGTTAAACTTCATTTCTTTCATCAAGAAAACTAATAACATCACTTAACAAGTCGCGAAACCGCTGCAAAAATTTATGCTTCAGCTAAACCACTTAGCATCTGTGTACGGAAGCAAATCTTGTTCACTCTCTTCCAATTGTAATTTAAAGAGGCGCCTTTGCAGGGATTTACCTCTGATAGAATTAACGATTTTAATAGTAATATATATGACATCTTTCGTATTAAGTCCTTTGCTGGCTAAAACTTGCTGATGAATGATGCAATAATAACTTAAAAAGTTTGGAAAGTCTTCATCTTTCTTATATAAAGCTATGAATCCACTGAATGTACCAGTCATCGCAGGAGCTGCGTCTGTGGTAACTGACATAAGTTTTCTTAGCGCAACACTGAGGCAGTCTGCTGAGTGAGATGGAACCAATACGTTACATCATGTCCGATGCATTTCGGGATCGACCGGTAGTAGTAGTGGTAGTAGTAGTAGTAGTAGGAGTAGTAGTAGTAGTAGTAGTAGTAGTAGTAGTAGTAGTAGTAGCACTGAATTTGGAAACATGCCGATAGTGCCAAGGCCACAAACAGCCATGCAACTAGTTCCATAAAAAAAAGGATGAGGAGGAGCTGATTATTTAAGTGGTTATAATTTAAATAGGAAAGATTATTCAGTTCATGACGGCTCCAGTGTTGTAAATCCTAGGAATGAAGAACTGGAAATTTCATTTCAAAATATTTTGTAAACGCTCAAAATTCAAAGCAAAACATCTTCACAACGAAGAGCAGCAAATCAGTTATAAAGTTTAAACTTGCATCACAGCAATGCCTTTCAAACAGAATGCTGACAAGGTTTAGGGAAACACACAAATATTACGAAATTGTTGTTAAGCGTGATATCAAAAGTCATAAAGCCCATTGTCCGTAACAACCAATACAATTTGAATTTTGCCATGTGTGTGTTGTGAGTACGACCAGGAAGAACTGAATATGATCATGAAAATGTCAGTTGGTTTAAGTATCTCTCTTGTGAGGAATCAAATTTTACATATCAAAAGAGGTAGCTACTCACAAGTATTGTATTTTCATATACTGTGTTATAATGCAACGAATCTTTAAAATATAAATGCTTTGTGTTTTTATTAAGCAATAAAATCGGTCCTTATTAGTGGCAACATTTGGCCTTATTTTAAACAGATGTTAGTATAAAAAGCCCAATAGGTACTAATTTTCATTTTATTTTATTACACAATTACGTGTCCTAGAGTTCTCTAATATGAAAGGTGCATTCAATTGTCTCAAAACATTTCAGACTTCAGCTATATATATATATATATCAATTTATTAAGGATTTAAAACCTTGGGTGCCTTATTTGGTATCAAGTACTTGCGTATCTTTTTCCCAACCGAACCAACCAAACCAACCAACAACTCTTCTCTCACTTCTGTCTCTTTTCAGTTCAGGTTTAGTATTTTATAATCATGGCGGAGGCTGAGAGTTTGGAAGAATATGTGTCTCGGGTATAGTTCGCTTTCATTAGATTTTTTTTTTATTATTCAATGTCTATTTGTGATTTTACTTGTTATAGATTAGATATGAAGAATCTATCATATTTTGAATGTTCCATAATAATTAACATATGTTTGTTAACACAATGAATTTCTTACTATTAAGAATTCGGTGTGCTGGAGAATATAATAACTATAATATATATATATAGTATATATATTATTATAGATTTTAAAAAATTATATATATTTATATTATATAATATATATATATATAATATAATATATATATGATAATTCATATATATATATATATATTATATATATATATAATATATATATTATAATATATACATATATATATATATATTATATAAATATTATTATCCTTTAAAAGGAAGTTACATAAAGAAGACTTATATCGAAAATCGCCGCCTACGCTACTGTTAGCCCTGCCAGTTCACGATAGTTAGCTTAAAACTCCAATAGAAAGAGCGCGAGAATTTTCCACGTTGCTTTTTTTTATCATGTAATTTTTAATCTTTTTTTTAATTTTAAATTTTAAGGGCGAGCCGACAAGAGGGACGTCCCCCGCTGAAGCCGAGAGACCCCTGAATCTTTCCATCTTTTGTGACACTAAACGTGTCAGAGGTTATAGTTAAAAAAACAAAAAACCTTACTTAACTCTATACTGCCTTGAAATAATCGAAAAAAATCGATTACATCGTTCTTCGATATATTATCGGTTAAACTTCCTTTGTAAAGGACAAGTTCCATATTATATAATATATATATATATATATATATATAATATATATATTAATATATATATATATAGTATATATTATATATATATATATTATCTATATATATATATAATATTACATATATATATATAATATAATATTGTGATTAGCGGATTCTGATGAGATATCGATTTTCTTTTGATAATTCTTCTTTTTTATCTTTCGTCCCTGAAGGCCTAGAAAAGTGTGCCAAACTCAAGATAAAATTAAGCTATCTATTGATTTTTTTAACATTTGCCCATTAAGTTTAGGTTATAACTTTATAACCTTTGTCAATTTTTGTTTTAAGTAACGCTTATATTATATATAATATATATATAATTAATAATATATATATATATTATTATATATATATTATATTTAATATAATATATAATTATAATATATATAGTATATATATATATTATAATATATATATATTCTTGAGTATCTTGAGGAAAAATATTTTAACATGTGGCAGAGTTGCTTCATACCAATATCAAAGCATCGGTTGATTTTAAAAAATTAACTATTTTACAACACCGTTAATCTTAACTTACCATACCGTGGCTGTTACATATATATATATTAATATATTAGATATATAATATATAATTAATTATTATATATATATATATATATATAAATAATATAATATATATATATATAATATATTATATATATATATGATATATATATATTAATAATATATATATATATATAGTATGGTATAGTAGGCAAAGGGTTGTCGCCCCAATTTTTATGAAAATCACATGAGTATACTCTAAAAAAAAATAAAGGAATAATGAAAAAAATCGTCCTCTAAAGTATAGAAAAAAAGTTACTCTCATGTGTAAATCCCATAGGATTTGGTTATAAAAAAAAATCAGTTTTTTGAGAAACAGGATATACTCTAAAAAAATAATTATGAAGAATAGTTTAAACGAAAAAAGTTACGTGAAAAAAGTTACATCTCAAAGTTTAAAGTTTTCCCCTGTAGACTGTATAAAAAACAATAATTAGTAGGCCGTCGTGCTCATTTTAGGCATCCTAGTGCAGTTATAATATTGTTAAATTTATATAATAATCAATATATCAAACAAAACATTATAACCTTGGAACTATGCGCTGAAAATGAATCCTGGATCGATCAATATTAAAAAAGTCTTATGGGATGTTAACAACTTTGGGCTGTAACTTTTTTTCACAAAGAGAGCGACGCGACGATTTTCGTTTTCATTTCATTATTTTTTTTAGAGTATATCCTGGGATTTTCATGAAAATCGGGGGTCACACCCTCTGCTAAACTATTACCATATATCTATAATAATAGTTATAATATAATATATATATATATTATATAGTATATATAATATATATATATATATATATAATATATATATTAATATATATATATATATTATATATATATTATATATTATAATAATCTTACTGAAGTTTCTTGTTTCTTTTTACATCCTTAAGAATTTTTTATAGTTTTAAATGGTAAAATATTGCTTTTAAAAATGCTAGGTATATAATAATAAAAGGCTTTCAAATTTCATGTCTATGAAAGTCCTTATTTAATTAAGTTATACCAGCCGATTTTCATGAAACTTACGAAATGTTTAAAATGATCTGTAAATAATCTTTAATCCTTTACTTATAGCATAAATGAAACTTTTAAAAAAAAGTTTTTTAAGTATGAACTTTTGGAAATGACGTTCTGTATCACATAAGAGTGTGGTCTTCAAACGCATATGAGTCAGCGTACCTATTTAATATACAATTTCACAAGTTTTTTGTTGCATTTGAAAAATTTTGAGCTGAAACCATAAAAAAAATTATACTAATTAGATATTTTATATAATTCTCGATTTATTTTGCAACGAAACATTGCAAATGCATTAAAAGGAAAAGTAATTGATACAAAAGTATATAAAAGTCCTATGCACACCAATGATATACCAAGGTTTACAGAAAAAGTAACTTTAATGACTTTCATTTTTCCGATTATTTCACTAACAAATAGTAATAGCTAGTCATACGGAGACCATAATATAGTATTATAATATATATAGTATATATATATATATAATATATTATATAAATATATATATATATATAAGATATATATATTATTTATAATATATATAATATATAAATATAATATATATATATATATATTGGTAAGTACTTAACGCCACAAGGAACGGGAGGTCAGATCAAGAATTTTTTCGCAGGTAGTCTCTGATACATAAATATTTGTCCTTGGAGAGAATTGAATTTTTTTTTCTAATAGAGCAGAGGATCACCCCCCGATTTCTATAAAAAACACAGGGTTGTTACTCTAAAAAAAATAATGAAGAATAAAAAAAAAAACAAACGTGGTGGCCTCTTCAGGAAAAAAAGTTAGCCTCTCAAAGTTAAAACTCCCATAGGATTTTCTTATAAAAAAAATAAATAAATAAAAATCACAGGATATACTCTAAAAAACTAATAATGAAACATATAAAAACGAAAATGATTTAATTAATTAAGTCTTTAGTAAAAAAAGTTAATGCTTAAATTTTAGCATTTTCCCCAATTCTTATAAAAAAAATTTGAGTCTCGTGCTCGTTTCAGGGCCATCCTAGTTCAGGTTATAAGATTTAAGTATACATAGATTTTCGTCTAACTAAAAAACCTATCGACGAAGCCAAATTGGCTGGTTTTTAGTTACAGTAGTTATTAATGTCATGCTGCATGTGACCATAACTTGGTTATTAAGGTATGTGGATTGTTTTTGTATCATTATTTTTTTTTTTGACTAAGCCAAATTGGTGGATTTTAGTTACAGGAATTTGACAATCCCTAGGGTGCTTTGTGGATTTTCATGAGGGCAATGGTTGTAGGGGTTGACTGGGACAGTCTCGATAGGTCCATGTAGCTTCTTACTGTCTCTATATTTCTAATGTTCTAATTGTAATCTGAACTAGAGGGCCTGAAATGAGACCTAACCTGGATGGATCAAAAATGAAGTCTATGGGGAGTTTTAACAACTTTGAGAGGCTGTAATTTTTTTTTTTTACTAAAAAGACCGCCACGATTGTTTTTTTTATTCATTATAATTTCTTTTAAGAGTATATAATGTGATTTTTATAAAAATCGGGGGTGAAGCCCCTCTGCACTATTACCTTTTTTTTATTCCTAGGGGTGACCTGACCTGACTTTTCACCCTTAGAACATAATACAAAAAATTCATTTCTCCCCCATATGTATCATAGAAGCTACCTGCGAATCTTTTTTTTTCGTTCCGTGTGGCCATTAAGTAACTTTGTGTGTGTGTGTGTATATATATATATATATATATATATTATATATATATATATATATATATATATATATATATTTATAGTATATATATATATTTATATATATTATATTATATAGATATATAATATATATATATATATATATATATATATATTAATATATATTATATATTATATATATATATATATATTATAATATTATGTGTATATATGTATATATATATATATATATATATATAATTTTTTCAGATTCACGGTAAAATACAAGGAGGCGAAGTGTTATATATTGCTCATGAGATTCACAGAAACGAGGTCAGATGTGGAAAGATAGACATACATGAAAACATGTTATTGTTTAATTGCTTGGATAAAACTCTCGTCGAAACGGTCGATGGTGATATAATTCCGGTTAGTAAGAATACTATATATATATATATAATATTAATATATATATATATTATATATAATTATATATATATTTATTATAATATATATATATATATAATATATATATATAATTAATAATATAATATATATAATATAATATATATCACCCACCTTTATTCTTGGTAAGTGCGTCAACATGCACTGGAACGAGTAGCATGAATGAACTCAATTCAAAAAGAAGCCCAGTTTTACCGCCCCTTATACCATTGATAATATATATATATATATATATATATATATATATATATATATATATATATATATATAATTATATATATTATATATATCTATCAGTATAGGTAGGTTTATAAGACAATCATGTAAATTATATTAATTTGTAAAAAGTAGGATTTAGTTTCAAGGGCAAAAGCGCCACGAGTTGGTAAGCCCTGAAATATTGTAGTATATGATAGAATGCAACGCAGCATTCGAGAGAGTCTGTCGCTGGTTTCATGTGAGAGAGATGTGTCAAAGACTGCTGCTGTGCAGAAACGAGTTTTATTGTGATATTAACATTACGAGTTCATCTAATGATTTAAGATAGCTCAAGTGATATTAATGTACTAATTTATTAATCAAAAAAAGAGTTAAGTTGTATCCACTATTGGTCTACTGATCTAGAAGGTTGGTTATTTAAGTGCAATTCAATATTTATTATAAACACAGTGTGTTATTGATAGTTAAACAAAGTATTAGTAGACTTAAATCTGGGAAGTTTAACAAAAAGGTTTAGGTTAGGTTGGTAGGTTAGGTTAGGTTAGGTTTATTATTCAATGTGTTTAAATCTAGCTTGATAGGGTTAGGTGCATTACTTTAGGTTAGTTCGTTTAAATATGTAAGTTACTATGTATATAAGTTAGGTAGATTAGGTTAGGTTAAGGGGCTTGTCAATAATCTGTGTGAAAATTATTGTTGTAACTATTAACAATAACTATTGTTTCTGGCTCCCATGGGCTTTACAATGGATATTTGTATTGAATGTATTTTATTTTGTCAACAGTTTACTTATTTATGAATTCTACTGAATGTTCCTAATTAATGATTCATAATCTAATTGGCAAATCCTTGACCCATTGGCTCTCATGCATCTCATTTCCTTTCTTGATTTGGTTCAATTGAATTTTTCTAAGTAATCACTGTACCCCCCCGACCCATGAGTGGTGGGATGTTAGGCATATAATAAAATCCTCCTCCATATTTTTTAATGTAACTTTATTGAGTGTATTTAAGAAAAATTGCTATTATTTAAACAAAGAAGAAAAATTAGTAAGATTATTGAACACAAAAAAGAACATGCTTCATATTTTTGGCTTCACTTAATTTCTTAATATTGAAATTTTATATATCTTTTGTTTTTTGAACAAATAATTATTTTAAAAAAGTCGTAGGGATTCCTATATAAGATAATTATGGAAATCGAATTCAAGAAATTTTGCTGGTCACGAAATACACCTATTCCCATAATTTATATATATATATATATATAGTATTTATATAATTATATATTAAGATACCTTTATATATATATATATATATATATTATTATATATATATATATATGTCACCCTCTCCCCACTTCGAGAATCGGGCGACTCCGATATATTCTTGCACCATTGTAAATCTCGCCCAGAGATCTATTAAATTAAAGCAAGCAATTAAAGGTAATAAGATGTTTAGTGGCGTCGATTGTTTGGGAGGGACATCATTGACAGGGGGGGGGGGAAGAGCATTATAAATTTTAAATTTCCTTTGTGAAGAGAGGGGTAGTGTCCATAGAGGAGACCTGAAAGAATTACCCGGTTGAAGGGTTTCTGTATATAAAATTTCGGGTAGACGAGCTTCAGTATGATGTTTAGATATGCGGAAATCGTTCTTAAGAGTTAATTGTATATAAAAAGGTTTAATAATAATGGGTGTGGGAGTGTTATATGTTAAAGCATAATGGTAAATTTTTTCCTAGGAGCAGAGGTGATCTATTGAGAGATTCGGAAAATAAGGAGGATTTTTGTTAGTATGTGGTGGACAGGTGTGGAGGGAAGGCATCCGGCTTTATTCTGTACAGTTTCTAATATCTGAGTGTTGTATTGTGATATTGTGGGAGCCCAGAGAGGTGCTAATTTTGATAGATGTAGGGTTTGGTAGATCATGCATGAAGTCTGTTGGTGAAAGAATAGTACTCTGGGGATTCCACTATATAATTGGTATTTTGAGAGAGGAATGTCGTTTTTGAATCACTTTGCTTGTACGACAGGATAAAAAAATTGCCATTTTGTATTTAGTAGTTGTATTTGTATTTAGTATTTTGTCTAAAATGTGTCTGAGACTGTAAAAGCCTTGCTAATATCTATTGCTACCAGGAGGGTGCGGGAAGTATGGGAGTTTAGTTAGTCAGCAAGAATGTGTTAAATCAATTAGGATTGTGGTAGTGGCGTGTTTGTCTCAATCCATACGAGTTTGATAAAAGAATGGAGATATTCTATTCAAGGATAATTTTTCTTAAACTTTGGATATTGTAGAGAGCAATGAGATAGGTTTATACGAAGCCAGGTTGTGTGATGGTTTGCATGGTTGTAGTTATAGGAATTATGAATCCGTTTCCAGAGTGGTTGTATGAGTTAAGTTTGCCAAGCAGTGTTAAATATTTGAGTTAAGGCTTTGATACTTTAAGTGTTTGAGACGAATATTGGATATTTGATAGTGTTTGAGACGAATATTGGATATCTGCTAGCTTTTTTGTGCTCTTTTTTTTTTTTTTTTTTTTTTTTTTTTTAGGAAGAGTGGTTAGTTTCTTTGGTTGGTGGGGATTGTGTTTATGAAGTGTGGGTTATTTTCATTCTGAATATTTTTGTTGTGTTGGCTGAATTTTATTGACCTACTTCAAGTCGTACGTAAACGTAGGGTATACTGATATTTTTTATTTCTTTAATTGGTTACTGTTGTATGCCTATTTTCTCCTCTTTTCTCTCTCTCTTCTCTCTCTCTCGTCTCTCTCATCTCTGCTCTCCTCGCTCTCTCTTACGCTCTCGGCTCTCTCTCCCTCTCCTCTCTCTCTTCTCCTCTCTCTCTCTCTCTCTCTCTCTTCGAGCTCATAAGGTTTCCTATTAGGTCTGTGATTTAGATTTAGTTGGTCTGATTTGGTTGTCTATTTGTTTATTAGTGCCAGCGTTTTCTCAACCTTTAAGCCTCGCGACCCCCCAAAAGAAAAAAGCATAAAGTAAGTAACCTCGCGACCCCCTAAATAAATAATATAATATAATATATATAATATAATAATATATATATATATATAATATATATATATTATATATATATATATATACTAATAATATATATATTATATATATTATAATAATTCCTTAATAAGATGCTTTTGGATGCATTAAGTAATTATTTTTATTTTATTGAGTATTAACTTTTTGTAAATAACTGTGTACCATTTGATTACAAATTCATTAATAAAAGCTGTTTTTCGTACATTAAATATTTTATTTTTTGCGACCCACCGCGACCCCCGTATATCCGCTCGCGACCCTCGGTTGAGAAATAATGTATTAGTGTGTCTATTTCAGGTGTTGAGAAGTTGGGTTTGTTTGCGGGTAGCCATGCGAGATGAATTTTTTGGATGCTTTTAGAATTTTGTTTTTTGTTGAGTGAGAAAAAGTCCGCTATTTGGAAAGACACTAGATCCATTTCTATGATGTCAGTGTAAGTTTGACAATTTTTCTTGTAGTTGATGTAGTTTTTTTTTTAAAGATGTGTGAATAGGTGTTTATGTTGAATTATGATTAATATTGGGATGTGGTCTGAGGAGAGAGCATGAGGAATTTGCTATGTTGTGTAACTTGAATGTGACGGGAATAAAAGGTGATATGAGGGATGTGGAGTTCTTTGATGGTTGGTTTCTGCTGCTGAGGATTCTGAGTGAATGTAAATTTTGTTTAAATCGCCTCTTGGTGTGGGGTGTGGTTATTAAGCCATGTGTGTGTTAAAGATAAATCTGGGATATAATCCCGCGGACAGTTTTGAGAGGGAGATATAGAAATATTTTGTTTTATAAACCTGTACTTCTATTGATAAGTGGAAGTTTGATCGTTATTAATTAGTAGTGCGATGTATTTCAGAATTGGACATTTTTGTGTATGAGTGTATTAAGGCTGTTTGTATGGATTTTTGTCTCCCCTTAGCATTAAGTAGTAAATTCAGAGGAGAGTATTTTGTGAGTGCATTCCTGTGTAAGTGTAATGAATGAATTGTAATTAATTAGGGTGTGATGTTTTTTGTTTTTGATACCATTAATATTTAAAGCATGTTAATAAATTATGGGAGTGGGGGATTTGGGTTTGTTTGCCAATTTTCATATAAGTGGCAGGACCATGTTGGAGAATAAACATAGAGTGTTTGGAGATTGGTTCATTTTTGATGATACCAATCTTGGCAAGAAATTCATAAAATTGGGGTTTGTCCCCTGTCAGTCCCTATTATATTTGGGACAGGGTTATACTTTGGGACCTGGATTTGATCGGTTAATAAAGGGAGTTGGGGTGTGTACTCTGGGTTTACACACCCCAAATCCAAAAAAGGGGAAAAATAAACACTCTGGGCTCCAGATAATTCTGGGGGGTCGATCCAGTAGATCGCAGGTCCTGCAGTTGGTGAGAAGCATGTATCTCTGGGGTGCCATATTGAAGCTCCAGCCCGACAGATTCGTAGGTTTCTTTTACATCGAACCTTTCCGTCGCCGCTCAGCAGTGAGAACCGCGGTCGGAGGCGAGGCAAGCACGCAAACATTTTCGAGATTATATATATATATCTTATATAT